>APFE030501046.1:137954-156813 GCA_000404065.3 Pinus taeda | reverse complement strand
GGAAATAACTCGAATATGGAAAAGCTCATGCCTTTTTCTCTCATTTTCTTCATCAATAATAGATTGTGCAGAATTACTATTAGATGCTTCAGAATTCTTACCTTTTATACCTGTGGCTGCAATGGTTGTTTCATCTCCTGAGTCTGACCCCAAATATTTTTGAATAGTTGCAGCAGTATTCTTCTTCTTTCCCTCGAACTTCTTAGGTCTCAGCTCTGGATTTAGAATCCAACAATGCTCATCATCATGCCCATCCTTTTTACAATGAGCGCATGAAGCCTTGCTTTTCTGTGTAGTGTTAGCCTTCCTTGCTTTCCACTTATACTTTCTTTTCTCCTTTCTCTTTCTTGCAGTGGGTTGGGATGGTCCCCCAACTTCTAGATTTCCTTTCTTTCCTCTAGCTTCTAGATGAGTAGCTTGTATAGATACCTCATCTATAATAGTGGGATTAAACATGACGATGGTATGCCTCATGTCGCTGTGTAGACCACCAATGTACTTCAAAAGAGTCTCTGGTGAGTCTAATGAGATTCCTAGAATCAATGCTCTCTTTCTAAATTTTTGAGTGTACCCTTGCACACTTTTCCCTTTCAATTGTCGAAGAGTCTGCCAACACCTCATGGCTTGTTGCATGTAGGCCAATGGATAGAATTGCTTTTTGATTGCAGACATAAATTCACTCCAGAAAAAGATAGTCTTACCATGTCTTTTCATGTTAGCTTGGGTTCTACCTTCCCACCAAACTAAGGCAGTGCCTCCAAGACATAAGCTTGCCAGCTGAATCTTGCTCTTGTCTGAGTCGATGTTTTGCACTCTGCAATACACATCAATTTGTCTAATCCAGTTGTCCAACTTTTCTATTTAACTCTCCATCATATATAGGCAAATAAAATTTAACATCTAGCTTGATCAAAGATGCTTTCTTGTCATGTACAAGGCTATTAGGAGGTGTGAGAAATATTTCCTCTTTCCCTTTTCCTTTTGAGTGGTTATGGAAATGTGATTCATCTTCTCCTTTGTCTTGTTTAGAGCCTGATGAATCTTCATCCTTGTGTTTTCTAAAGGCCTTATACATTTCTTCTACCATGGACTTTATGGCTAGGAAACTTTCTATGAATTGAGGGTCTGGAACCATAAGACCTTCCTCTGACATTGTCTTCCAAGGATAGACTCTCCTAATTTCAGGATTAGTTTCGACCAACTCTCCTTCTCCTAATTTGAGCTTTGATCTAGTGATCATTCATAGCTATACCAACACAAGCTTGTCTAACCTTAACAGCCTAAAGCTCCGATACCACTTGATCTAAAAATCACCCTTGAGTGACCTTAGTTAGTTAATTAATGAATGAAGGTATTACAGACTCATGTGCTGGTGTGTGTCTATGTTATTTTAGGCAACGGATCGATCAGATTGAAAAATACATAGACACTGGAAAATGGAAAACAATAGAGAAACACAGTAAGCAAATACAAGAACACAACAATTAATAAGGAGTTCACCCTATCCTCCAAGGCTATGTCTTTGGTCCAACTTTTAGTGGTGACCTTAATTATTGTTTCTTTAAGTAGAGAATTACAATGAGGAGCTCAATCTGAGTCTCCTGAAACAGAATTGCTTGGCAGGGTGGTTCTTGGATTCCCCAAGCCACTAGAGTGCACAAACTCTTTTCCTTACTAGCTCTTGACCTTTCTAGTCTGTAAGGGGAGGAGCCCAATATGGTACTCGATTGCTGATAGATCCCCTCAGGGGTGGCTTGAACCTCTCAAGCTCTCTGATGCTCAACACTCCCTATGGTCAGCTCGGCCATCTGTCTTTCTGCTTTTTGCTTCACTATCTTTTCTTTTCTCTATCTTTGTCTTCTTCTCTCTAATTCTTCATCTCGATGTCCTCTCTCTCTCTGTTTTCTATTCATGGCTTTAAAGCCATTCGATCTCATGACTGTTCAATTCCTCTTCTTCCTCCATCGGGTTGCCTACTGCTGCTCACTTAGAGTTCCCTATCTTGGCGTCATCATCAACGGCTCACAGGGAGTGGCCACTTGTCCTCTTGCGAACTGCGCCAGCTCTTCCTTGTTTGTTCTATTCTTTGGTTTCGTCGGGAAATGACTCATCCGCCACCTCAGCGGTCAAATCGAACCTTGAATCCTTATAAATCTCAACTTAATCCCCTGTCAAATCTAGTTCTTTCATCAAGCGCGTTCTCAGCCATTAGATCTGGAGCCCACAGATCCAACGTCATTCACTCATTTTGCGTGGTTGACTTGCTCGACCATTAGTGTGTGATGAGGGGTGGTTTTCTCTCTCCTCCGCCTGCCACCCGTCAACCGCTGAATGGAATCACTAGGTTTCAGCCAAATCCGCTTACCGCCCAAGGGTGCCCCCGATATATATCGCCGGTTTTTGGAGGACGGCTCCTGCCTTTAGCCTTTTGCGCTTTTTCCCCATGGTTTTCTCGGCTTCCATGCGACTGAGCACTTTGGGGCCTTTCCATTTCGAGGGGTTTTGCCCAGCAATGCACAATTAGCACTAAGCATTAATCGCACATCAGAAACTACCTCCATTTCCCGATCTGGGCTACCCAAGTGCTAGTTCACCTCCTGCGCAGTCTCCATGGGCCTCGGTCAGCATGCTTTGACCGAGGTCCTCATCATTCCATGTTGGCTGCTAACTACCACTGTTCAGAGGGTTTTTTCTGATCGCTTTGTGCTCTTGAATTCAAAGTTTGTCCTGATTTGATAGAGTCATGGTGATTTGATTATCTTCATGGATCTAATTCGGATCAGCAATTGTTAAGAAATATGTTCCTAAATAAGAATTAAAAAAAAGAGATTTGTACATTTATTATTTTAATAAACCTTATGTAAAGCTTTGCTTGAGTGGAACTTTCACTCTGCGGGTACCTACGCACATTGCTTATTTTCACAAGAGATGGTCCGTAAATTGCTTATTTCTCTCGCGTAAATTAATTTATAATTACAATAAAGGTACTTAACTTTTGTTTTTTAATTCTGAACTAAGCAATTCCATTGACGTTTTCAACAAGGTTTCATTAGGAACTCAATTCAATATATACGAAAAAAATGGTTATCACTTCACAGTGTTTTCTGACTTCGCATTATTTCTAAGCATTAAAATAGTAAATATAAAATCATGATTTTCAAAGCATTGAAATATTAATGTTAACATATAATTTCAAAATTAATACAAATGCAAAGTTTTGAATCTTTCATTACGATTTTGAAAGCATTAAAATATTAATATTAACATATAAATTGTTACTAATTGACTTAATCAACAGAACTAGAAGGTCCTTTCAATTTCGAAACAGCAACACATCTAATGCTTATGCTTATTAATAGTCTAATGTTCATATTTTTTTATTAATAGTCTAATGTTAATACAATTCTAATGTAAAGTGCAGAAGTAGAGTCCAAATTTTTGTTGTACAAAGCATTCCCATTGCTTTTCTTACCTCATATGGTTTTTATGGAAAAATGCAGGTATTAAATTATGCAATGTGACAACCCTTGGGCATAAGCACAAATGTCACTAGACACCTCTTGTAGACCAAGTATAGTTTCCACACTCAAAAAAAAACTTCCGCACTAAAAACTTTTCTAATCAATTGATTAAAGGTTGTACTCTTCGCACAGTGGAAGCTTTTTTATGGTTATATTTGTGTAAATAGGCATACATGCAAAATTGCAGATAAATTCCATTGTGCAGAGGAAGATTTCAAGATTTCATCATGTGGACCTCCGCACAAGGAAATTTGTTTGCAAAAATCTCCACGCAACTATTTATTTCGTTAAGGGTTACATAGTGCAGCACCAAGGAAAATCAAAATTGAAATTACGTAAAATTGATCTAGCACTTTCATTTCGAAATACAGGAAAAAAATTCCATTATGTACAATAGACAGATATGAACAAAACATAATAAAAGCCCTTCCCAGAGTACCGTACTCCAAACAATTTTAAAAAATATGACGACAATGAACATTATTCATGTTTAATAACAAACAAAATTATTTTCATGTTATTGACAAAAATGTATCGATGACATAATACAAGTGCTCAAAGCATAATTCTGTAACATTAAGCAATACAATCACAAGAACAAGAACAATATCGAGTTTCAAATTTCAATCATAATAGCTATGATTGAAATAAATAAATACAATACAAATGCATATAATATCACATGCAAAGAACTAAGAACATTGATTCTTAATGGAAATCGCTTAAATCATTGATGAAAATGCTCAATGGCTTTGTTCATTAGCCCATTCATTATGCTATTATGGCATATTCTCTTTAACTACCTACTCCTGCATCTGGAAAAAGAAAATGTGTGAATTGTAATATGGGAAAAGGGAACTGCAAAAGAAAACAAGGAACTACATTTAGCAAGTAGACTTTGTAACATTAATAAAATTAAAAAATCACAATGATTGAATACTAGTAAATAGAAAACGAATATGCAAAGATTTAAGGACACTCACAATTCATGAAAGCTTATAAACTAGTTGTTTCACTATCAATTGTCTTCTGGATGCATCGCCTATTGAACCAATGTCTTCAACTTTATTGATCCCATTGTAATCTATAGACTCGCATGTTGATTGAATAATTGATTTTCAGTCTCCATTGCCTCTTCTTGTAACTGAGCAATTAACACAAATTTCCTTTCATTAATACTAACAAAGCCAACTAGTTATTTGTTAATTTCTTCTGAAATTAAAATCAGTTATATCATCAAATTATTTTTCCATTGACTATTTTCTCTTATTCAATTCAAATGTAGCATATCTTTTGTAATCAATTCATAATTATGTATAATGCATGGGTCGTCTAAATCTTGAAAAAAAATCATCGCCTTTAGAAACATGTCATTTCTCTTATTCTTTATGTTCTCACATTCAGAAATATTTTTTTCTAGCGTACTAATTCTTCTAGACCATCCAGCTTTGATTTTCCTCATTTGATTAGTGTTTGGTAGTTCTCTATTTTCCTTGTCCATATCAAATAGTAATTCAAGCCTTTGACTAAAAGCAAGTAAGTCATTGTTAAGTAAATGCTTGTCTTTGTTAATATTACTTCTCACCAAATTGAAAAATGAGTTGATTTCCTGTGCTAACCATAACAGAAAAGAAATTGCATGCCATGCATGTTCAATGATTTATATCTTCTAACATGTAGTACCGACAATATGACATTTTATTGCATTAACAAGGTGCAGAGCTCTAGCAAATCCATGAGATGTTCTAGTATTGGAAATTATAGATCGTTGAGTCTGTATTGAGATTAGAGTCATCAACAAAGTACCCAAATTTAAAGCATTTTCCAGCATTTCTATTGTTGCTTTCAATACTAGGTTCTACGCTTTATGTTTCTCAATATACATTGCAAATGCATTCTTAGTGGCTTCATGCAATGTCAAAACATTTGTGGTTGCAATTCCATATATATGAACATTCGTTTCTACTTTATCAATAACTTTTTATCATGCATTTTTACTTTTTAAATTTTCACTATTTGATTGTCCCTACTATAGTTTGCATCTTGAAAACTGGTAAACTGGTCATCAAAAATAGAAAATTATTAGGAAATTTTCTTCATTATTTTCTTATTTTTGTTCAAAGCGATACTAACCCAATCAGGTAGCAAAGTTTCAATCTCCTTGTTGATAGATTTTTGACTAATTTTTGTTTGCAAGGGTCTTTTGCATTTTTCCTATTCAGTCATGTCCATTTTCTCTAGAATAAACATTCGACGAGGCTCCTTGTCATCTTCGGCAGCTAATAGCTTATTGTGTATCAACTATCCAACTTCGGTATCTTTTCATTCTCTTTCACTTGAATATGAAGTCAAAGCAGTTTCGGATATGTAAACATAAGATTGCACAATTTTTTTGCTTCTTTGTTTGCACTTTGTTTTAGTGTTCATACTTGCTTCTTTAGAAATTTCTCTAATAGTCATTGCTCCTTGATTATCGCTTGGAGCACTATGACTCTTTTCACTTTCACTTGAAAATTTTCTCAATAAGCTCTCACATTTGGTGGCACCTAGGTGTGTGATAAATAGGCCTTCAAGATCAATGTCTCACCATCCTTCAACTTCCTTTAAATTAAAATAATGCAAAGACTTCACAGACTCTGCAAGTTGGCTCCCATTCTTAACAGTTACTCGTCCAACGATAAATGGCAAAGAAATAAATTGTTTCTTCTTTTTCTGTTCAAATTTAAATTTCTAATCATAGTAATGCCTACAGACTTCAACAACAAAAATACATATCCATAGCAATTCTTCGAAGAAATAGGTGGTTTACCTCGAAACCCATAAACTCAAATAACTATATTATTTCCTCTTTCTTCATGTATCCATTTCCCCTATAGAAAAACTTGTGCTTCACCATATATCCACTGGGGTTCTCATCCAATTATTATGCAAATAACTTTCTTTACAAAAATATCTTGAATTAGACAAAAATTTGAAATAACATCTTGCTTCCATAAGATGGGATAGCGGAACTGCATTGGTTCTTTATCAAAATTGAAATTAGGGTTATGTCACAACTCAAAAAAAGTATAACTCAACACGAGAACTATTATCAGATACACCATCATGAAGAAGCTAATGCTCTTGAACAAATTTACTAATTGAAAACACAGTTCATTTGAAATAAGATCAACCCAATCGAATACACAATTTTTTTATTGAATAATGGAGCACATAGAAAATGGATATTGGGACATTGGCCATAGTTTCTTAGCCCATCAAACACACATACAATGAATAGAACTCTCTAAACGCTTCTTTAAACAAAGTAATATCTAGAAAGGAAAGATCAGAAGGAAACTCAGAAACTAAAATTAACTCTTATGTGATTTTCAAGCCACCTTCTTGTGATTCTAAAACACTAGTTGCTTTTGACAAATTTAAGTGCATATTCAAAATCAATAGCTTCAATATATGTTTAGATGTCTCCAAAATCAAATAAATACAAGTATCTTTGGCTGGTAGCCTAATTTCTTTTATTGTTAAATCAAATTTCTCTGCGCATAAATAAATGATTTCTCTAAAATTAAATATTTCATGCATGCAATATTCACTAATACAGTAGACCAAATCTTATTGCTACTTTCTCCTGCACATATGGATTCACATATCGTTGATATGCAACTGACCACTAAAATCTTTGACCGATGAGTGCAAGCGAGTTAATAATATCAATGAAAATAGATTCTTTCCTTTCCCTTGAAGCCATTTATGCTCTGTACTTTTAAAATATTATGTCAACTAGCAATGTTTTCAATGCACTTCAGGTATAGACCATTCATATGCACCTGTTACTACTCTTCCTTTGAAATCCATTCTAGAAGATGATTTTGATATATAGTAATTCAGTATAGCAAAGTGTGCATTTACAAGTAATATTAGAGATAATTTGCATAATATAAATGCCCCACAATTCTGGCCAATAAACTATAGAAATTTTGACACAAATTTTAGAAAACCAGGCACAGTTTTTTGGAAAATCGGATTATAGTTGTCAAGTTGCACAATTTTCGGTATCGGAGTAATTGTTAATAGTACTAATTTTTTTGCCTTTTCCATTTTTGCTATTTGTTACTATTCTATGTGTGAAATATGTTTGACAAAACATTTTAAAAAAATAGTAATTGAAGAACAACCAAGCAAGAGTTTCTAAGAAATAGCAGAAATAGTTTAAAAAGAAATCATGAAATGAGGAAAGAAGTTATTCCATGTACTAAATAAATTAAATATGAATATTTTATAATAATGACAACCAGCTTACAAGGTGTCGACAATCGCATCCAATACTATATCGATGTCAATTTGGAAGTAAAATCATTTACGTTCCTCATTACATGTCAATCTGTCCATTCACCAAAAGGATATTGAAGCATTAATGTCATTATGCCATGTAAGAAAATGAGGAAATTGCACTATGCACAATGAAATCATGTTCTTCTTCTTCTTCTTCTTCTTCTTCTTCTTCTTCTTCTTCTTTCTTTCTTTCTCTTCTACAAAATGTGATTTTGTAATTCTGCATCTTGCCATATGCAATGTGCACCTCCCGCATTGATTACAATCACCAGTAAAAACTTCATTCGCAACATTATTACTAATTTTTTCCGCAAATGATAAAATTTATTATTAAATAATGTTATTTAATTTAGTTTTATTATTTTTAAGTTTATTGTTATTTAATAAAAGCTTTCATTATGTGGAAATAGCTTGTTGCGCACAATGTAAGCTTTATCATGGGCTTGTGGTCAGAATAGTTATGCACAGTGAAACAAGTTTCTATATATAGTGTGATTTATATAAATACTTACTTTTGCATATGCATTTGTTCTTCACATAGCCTCTGCACACGCACAACCACTTCCATGTATCTACTTTTATACTCAATAACACTACAAATACTCATTTATAATTTACTATTGTAACTTTTATGATTTATAATAAAAATTTTGCACAATAAAATAGGTTTTTATATCCAGGAGGACTTATTTAAATACTTATTCTCTTTAAGTAAACAAATTGTATATGTATAAAACCAAATTACTTGCAAAGACTTGTTTACAGTTGACTATTGCAAAACGAAATATGGAGTATTTTCACAATTGTTTGAAAGAAAAAAATACCAAGTTCAATGTATTATTAATATTATCATCATCATCATCATCATATGTTGTTGTGTAGAGCTTTTACTCCAGGAAAGAATCTTCCTCTACACAATGAAAACCCTCATTCTAACCCTGACAGAGTGAAAACTTTGTACATGAAATACTAATGTGTGCAATTCTCACTTTTATGCATGCATTCATAAATAAAGAGAACTGGGACAAAATAGTTAGGCTTTCTAGTTGAGGGACCTTCAATAGTTATCAACATAGTTACATCAACTGTAATTGTATGCAGATTCAAATGTCAGTAACAACAAATGCAATAGATATCCAACAACCAAAACTTTTTCCAAGCATTCATCTCCATTGTAAATAGAACTGGAACAGACTAAAGAGTCTTTATGCTTCACAAGCCATGAACAGTAGTCAACATAGTTACAACAACAACAATTGTATTGAGATTCAAATCCTAATCACTATAGATATCATTCAAATAAACTTCACAAATGCAGTAGGTATCTCTAAACCAAAACTCCATCTAAACGTTTAATTTCATTGCCAACAATTTTCATACCATTACATAGAATATAAAATCTCAAAAGCATAGTCTCACGAACCTATGTTCAATCAATGATGTTGAGAAATGCTAAAGAATCCATAGTAATATGAGTTCACATGTAAAACATTATCTAAGAATTATTGATATATTGTAATAAAAAGTTTCAGTATTAGAACAAAGTGAATAAAAATCCATTTTAATTATCATTCATTATGGAACAATAGATAATATATCAAAATTCAAAGTAAATACTGGAAAACATGTGTTCAATTACAATTTCATGTACAAAGTTTCAGAACCTAGGTCCATACAACATCCCATGTGAAATGTTAGCTATGATTACAGAGCCATTGTCCAAAAAATAGCCCTTATTTCATAAATCATTTATGAAATTGCTAATACTTCAGTCGCAAATCTAAATTCATTTGTCGCAATGGGGATTACGATTGGAATACCGTCAATTGTAATTTCTAAAAGCCAGTTGTAACAAATAACAGGGAACCGCATTCAGAAATTAGACCATTCCATCAAAATGGCTTCAACATTTATCAACATATTTACAAAAACTGTAATTGTATTCAGATTCAAATGCTAGTGACAACAAATGTAATAGATATCCAACAACCAAAACTTTTGTCGAGCATCCATCTCCATTGTAAGCAGAACTAGAATAGACCAAAGAGTCTTTGTGCTTCACAAGCCTTGAATAATAGTCAACACAATTACAAAAACACTAATTGTATTCAGATTCAAATCCTAATCACTATAGCTATCATTCAAATAAACATCACAAATGCAATAGGTATCTATGAACCAAAAGTCTTGCTAAACGTTTAATTTCATTGCCAACAATTTTCATGTCATTACATAGAATATAAAAGCGCAAAAGCATAGTCTCATGAACCTATGTTCAATCAATGATATTGATAAATGCTAATAAATCCATAGTAATATGAGTTCACATGTAAAACATTATCTAAGAATTATTGATATAACTGGTAAAAAGTTTCAGTATTAGAACAAAGTGAATAGAAACCCATTTTAATTATCATTCATTACAAAAAATTAGCTAATATATAAAATTTCAAAGCAAATACTAGAAAACAAGTGTTCAGTTACAATATTTTGTACAACGTTTAAGAACCCAGGTCCATACAACATCCCATGTGAAATGTTATCTCAAAATTCTTTACATAATTAGTAAACAAATTGAGAGATAGAAAATACAATAATCATAATTCAAAAAAGCTATGATTACAAAGCCATGGTCCAAAAAATATCCCTTATTTCTTAAAGCATTTATGAAAATGCTAATACTTTAGTTGGCAAAGCTAAATGCACTCATCCCAATGGGGAATGCAATTAGAATCTTGTCAACTATAATCTCTAAAAATCATATGTAAAAATAACAAGGAACTGCATTCAGAAATTAGACAATTCCATCATAATGCACACATTAACATTTCAATAGTATGCACACATAATTTTCAATAGTAAAATTCTTTGACAATAAAAAAAATATTCCAATGTATTAAAACACTTACAATATGCAAAAGCACAACCCGCTATTCTTTAGCCCTCAACTATCTCTTGGGATCAAGCTTCTTGCAATGAATTCCTTCAATTTAGTTTCAATGAATTCTTTCATCGAAGCAACAATAATGGCCTGCTTAACACGTTCATTGAATATCTCCTCCTCAATATATTTTACTTCTTCTTGCAATTGCAAAATAAGGCAGAGTACTCTTTGTTGACACTAACAAAAGTAATTAACCATTTGCTAATTTCCTCTACATTAGAATCAGT
Source organism: Pinus taeda (assembly GCA_000404065.3). Taxonomy (NCBI): domain Eukaryota; kingdom Viridiplantae; phylum Streptophyta; class Pinopsida; order Pinales; family Pinaceae; genus Pinus; species Pinus taeda. The sequence goes on along the minus strand of APFE030501046.1, from coordinate 145,789 downwards.
TATATCATCGAACTTTGTTTCCTATAATTGTTTCATCTTCTCCAAATAATCCATCAACGTGGCCTTCATAATTAATCCAGATTCGTATGTAATACACACGTTATTTATATCTTGAACAATCACTACTACCTTGAGATACACATCTGCTCTTCAATTTTCTGTCTCCACAGTCGGAAATAATGTCCTCCAATGTTTTGATTTTCTTAGACCATGCAACCCTAATTTACCTAATTTGATCAACATCAGGAAGCCCATGTTTATCTTCTTCTAGTTTGGATAGTGACTCAAGCTTATGACTAAAATTTAATAGGTCATTTTCTACAAATTCCTTGTCTCCCTCTAGCTCACTTTTGACCAATTTGACAGAAGACCTAGTTCTATGCTTTAAATGTCGCAGATCAAAAGCAGCTTACCATGCAGATTCAATAATATGCATTCTTTTAGATATATTACTAATAACATACAATTTTACTGAACCCAAAAGATTGACAGTTTTCTCAAATATTTTAAATTCGCTAGGATTAGAAATTGTTAATGGCGATCTGCATATCACTAGTGGAGTTTTTAGCAAAGGACCCTAGCTCAGGGTATCTTCTAGCTTTTTTAATTTTTCCTTGAGCATCATATTTTCTTCTTTTCATCGACCAACATAATTTACAACAACTTCACCACTATATTTTTGCAATTTCATTAGCCCTAGTGTTGCAAATAAAGACAGATCAACATTTGATTTTGTCCAATCAGTAACCTTTCTGTCAAAAATTTGTATCCTTTCAATCTTCAATCTCTTACCACCCCTGTTATATTTTTCATCAAACAGTGTGACAAAATGGTCATTGAAAGTAATTTACTCTTCAATAATTTCCTCCCTTATTTTATGGTTTTCTTACAAACAAGTACTAACCCAATTAGATAGCACAACGCTATCAACTTCCATGTCCACGAATTCTTCATTACTTTCAGTTTTAGGTGCACTCTTGGATATAAATGATTCAAACATGTGCACTCTTTCTGGAGTTACTCCATGATGAGGCTCTTCATCATCCCCAACACCTGATAGTATATCAACAACTATTTTTTCGCTTCGAGTAGTTATTTTTCTTATATTAACTGGCAGGCGAAGTTGCACCAGTATTGTGAGTGCAAGATTGAGATTGTCTCATAGAAATTTTGCCTCTCTACTTAAATATTTCTCCCATCGTGATGATATATTTTTCAACGATTTGTTCAGCACCTACTAGCATTTTTTTGTCTTTTATTGATACATTGCGACTTTCCTCACTCTGCCCTATACTTATCATAAACAAGATCTTGTACCTCATAGACTAAAGGTGTTCCATTAAAATTCTTCCTCTATCAAAGCCTTTAATAGCTTCATCTTCACTTAAGTTAAAATCATCTAAAGGCTTTGGAAAAACATTAGTGTGAGCCATATTATTCATAGCCACTTTCCCAACACTAAACGAAAAAGAAATAAATTATATTTTCTCTTTCTGTTCAAATATATCTAGTCAACGACGATAGTGCCTGCAAACTTCAACAAAAAAATACTTATCTAGAACAAACATTGGCAAAAGCAATGTCCTATCTTTAGAACCATAAATTTTTATTATCATATTGCTTTCTCTTTCCTCATATTCCCATTTGTCGGATAAGAAAGCATCAGCCTTTGTAGATATTCAAGAAGGCTCTTATCTAGTTACCATGCAATACACTTTCCTTACAAACACATCTTGAATTAAATACAAATTTAAAGTAGCTTTATTCTTCCACAATATAGGATACCAAAACTGCATTGGTTCCTCGCGAAAGTTGAATCTAGGATTACAGGTTAAATCGTCAAACATGTGCCTTGAAATGGGAAGCGTTATTAGATATGCCATCATAAAGAAGCTATTTTTCTTGGGTAATCTATAAAATTGAGTAGCTAATTCATTCGAAATTACATTAGCCCAATTGAAATACAATTATTTTTGTGTATCATAAAGCACATAGAAAATGCATTTTGGAACATGTGTTGCACTTTTTATCCCTACTGCACAAGCAAAGAGCCAACAAAAATCCCTAAATAGTTTCTTAAACAAAGAAATATCCACAAGAGAAAGATCAGGGGAAACCTCAGAAGTGGCAGAAATGAATTCCCGCAAAATGTCAATCATGCATCCTTCTCGCTCCAAAAAACTATCCACAATAAATAATTCTAAATGCTTGTTTGATTTCGGTAACTTGAATAACCATTTGAATGCATTGGGATTCAGAGGAACCTTTATCACTCCTAGCTTAATTTCCCTCTTTTTAAATCAAAATATTTGCATAGAGATAAACAATTTATCTAAAATCAATGACCTCTGGAACACACCCAACATTCACTAATTTGGTACTCCAAATCTTGTTACTTGTTTTCGCTTTCATTGACAGATTCACATACCACTCATAAGTTATCAATCATTCAAAACTATCATATATATCAGCAAGTGAGCTAACCATATCACTGCAAGTAGCTTCTTTCCCTCGCCTACTACCCATTTTTCTGTTTGCAGCAAAAAAATACTTTGTCAATGAACAATGTATTGAAATACCGTTTCACTTTACAATTCATTATTTCATTCACAAGCACTGCCTATTACTAGTACTCATGTGAAAGTTGTTACACACAAAATATGAATAAATATAAATTAAAGATACCAAAGCCAACTTTTACAGACAGTAATAGGAAAAAATTTTGAAATTCCAAAAGCATCTTGCCCATTTACTTGGCACTTTGCTCCTACTTCAAGGTCATTAATATACATGTCATAAGAAACAAAAATTTATGATATACAATAATAGATGTTGTCTACCAAAGTGATAGATTCGCCCACGCTGACAAAAAATCATTGCAGTCTGGTTTTTTTGTTTTTTCAATAAAAACCTGATAACACAAGTGTTTGAATAATTTTTTGTAATAGTGGAAATGGATTCAACATCATCAAAAACCCCATTGGAAAATTTACCCATACTACCAACAATTGCTGCAAACCATTTTTTTTCAATAAAAATTCGACACCATGACATGAAAGTTGACAACAGTAACCTCGAGTTACAAACAAATACCACCATATTTAGTCAGCAACATGACAAATTTTCCTTTGTTTTTCTGGTCAAATTTGAAGACTCGTAAAACTATCAACAATAACTACAAATAACAAAATGTGCAGGGGCATTCACAAATAACTATTATGCCAACGAGTATTCAACTACTTTTTATGATGAACCAACCTAACAACTTGTCCCACTACTTTGTAAAATTGAACAAAATTCTATTTATGAATAACTTGACACAATGTTTCTCACAAAATTTGAGAGATAGTTATGATCTGGTGGGAACCTTATTCCACACAAACATATTTAATTTTAATTTACCAATAAATTGACACACCCATTTCTCGTAAAATTTGGCATGCACTCACAATCAAATTTAATTTTAAACTATTTTATTTTTGCAAACGCAAAAATACTTTAATTACTAAAAACAAAAACTATAATTCATATTGTAACAGGCACAGCTGCAAAAATCAATTAGTAAACTAGAAATAACGAATATTTTCTTGATTAAATACTTATTAGTATTATGTAATATTAGATTAAGTCTCCTTTTAATGGATCCCAACAAGTACTGCTATGCGATAACCCATAGGTGTGGAACAAAGATGGGAAACGTTGATACCTTGTGTGTATTGGTATACACGATAAATTGAGTGTTTTTTGTTAATAAGAGAACAAACATCGAAACGATTAAAAATAGTATGCTATATACTTTCAACATAACACAAATTCGTATATTATTACATGCGTAAAAACTACTACACAATCAGATAAACCAAATCTAATCATAAGAAACAAAATTTACCATACAAAACAAGTCTGAACTAATTGTAATCATGATAATGAGCTAAGAAATAGCTAAATGCAAATAGGAAATGGGAAAACATAAATTGGTTTAAAATCTTGCAGTATTATACAGATTTTGTATTTCTACACTACTATTATCATCGATGATTTTATAGAAGCACCATTGAAGATGCAAGCTCAACTTCAAAGATAACAGTTTATGTAAGGTAACAGAAGCTCGGACAATACTTCAAGCTCTTAAATGCAATTTGCAAAAATAAAACACTACAAGATCCGCTACTCAAAATACATAAAATATTATAAAAGGCTCCTATCGAAATCAACAAAGAGCTTCCTTCCTTCCTTCGTTGATGATTTTGAAATGTTTATCGACTTGTTTCGCTATAAATCACCAGTTGTATGACATGAAATCTTTGTATCAGAGATAAAGCTGACATCCAGATCTCTCTATCATGCCAATTATTATTATTATTATTATTATTATTATTAATTCACAAATCTAACAATCGAAATGAAGTGAGATTTTTTTTATCAGACTCGTTTCCCTAGAAATCACCACCTTCCACTATTTTGCATATGAAACGTGATACAAAGATAAAGTTACTATCTAGATTTTTTATCGTCCCAATATTTTTCCTTTGATTATTAGAAAACACTTAATGATAAATACAAGTTATCTCAACATCCAATTCTCCGACTACACACCTTCTCGCGCATTTACAAAATGTTAGGTCCCTATAATACTAGTGATTCCCCCATACTATTGTCGTTGTATCCCTTATTATTATTGTTGTGCCCCTATTGTCCCCATATTGTTATTATTGTGCCCCATAGAATCCACTATTGTTATTTTTGTGCCTTTATATTGTTATTGTTAGGTCGGCTTGGTTATATTGTGACACCTTAGACTCCTATATATAGAAAGGAGGTTTTTTTCATTTGAATCATCCAAAAATTGTTCATTTGTGTAATGTAAAGGAGGTTTCCCCCTCGAAGAGGCTGAATTCTAAGGCATTGATCTATCTTTTTGTGAGCTGGTTTCATAACATTTGGTATCAGAGTTGTGGATTCTAGGATTTCGTTGCTCCAAACAGGTCATCATGGAATTTTCTCTATAAAAAAATTTCTGCGATGTTTCAAAAGCTATAAAAAAAACCCATTTGAGACGAAATATTTCTAAACCACGAGTCCAAATTTCATATCATTTCTCACCATATTTTCGGAGATATGATTTGAGGAAGTTAGGGTTTTTGCAAGCTCTAGAATTTCATCTAAAACAGGGCATCATGGAATGTTGGCTATAACTATTTTGCTACAAAGTTTCAGAAGTTGAAAAAAACCCATTCGAGAAGAAGTCGATCTAAACCTCAGTGCCAAATTTCAGATCCTGTCTCGCTATATTTTTGGAGATATAACCTGAGGAAGTTAGGGTTTCTGCAAACCCCCGAATTACATTCCAAACAGGTCACCTTGGGAAACTCGTCATAACTTTCGCTTTGAGCATCAGATTGAATTTTCATAAGAAGTTACATAAAGAGAATGGACTTTAGTTTATTGGGTATCATTTTCAGAATCTAAGGTTGAAACAATGACTCGTGGCACGTCGTACAAGTTCGCTCTACTGAACTACTCTATACTCAAGTCATCGTGGGAGATTTGGCATAACTCTTCATTGGAGAATCAAATCTTGATTAGAATTGTGGGGTTAGCAAGATTACTCAAAGGGTTACCACAGGAAGATATTCAGACCTTGGAGATCCAAAATTACGTAGATACATTAGATTCAATATCAAGCTCCTACAAAGTGAAAAAAGATGTGTAGTTTTTTTTAAATTTTTACATAATCTTGGTTTGAAAAATTAGTTTGAAGGAATTCAAAGGGAATAGTGAAGCATTATTATTGGTAATTGATGCCCCGAAGAAAGAAAATGGAAACACCTAGTAAGCAACCTGAAAGCTCTAGCATGACTCATGAAGAAGAGGAAGAAATGCAACATGATATATCAAAATTACGAGACCAAGTGCAACAAATTTCACTCGCACAAAAAATAACAAAAGCTAAGATGGATGTTTTAAAGAAAGATGTAGAAGCTAAGATGTATGGCATGGAAGCTAAGATGTATGGTTTAAATAAAGGCGTGGAAGCTTAGATGGATGGTTTAAAGAAAGGTGTAAAAGCTAAGATGAATGACATGGAAGCTAAGATTGATGGTTTAAAGAGAGACGTAGAAGCTAAGATGAATTACGTGGAAGCTAAGATGGATGATGTGGAAGCTAAGATGGACAGCATGGAAGCTAAGATGGATGGCGTGGAAGCTAATATGGATGATTTAAAGAAAGGCATGGAAGATTTGAAGACAGATTTGAAAACAATTTTGACAAAGTTACTACAAGAAATGCTTACTAATGGCGATGTGGTAGTATAGGAAACTCATGATGAGAAAAAAATAAATGTTAATCATGATTTCATAGACTCTAACATTGGATTGAATAACCACCATGTTCCAAAGATAGATATGAGGAAGTTTGATGGCAAGGATCTCGGAACATGGATACTACATATGGAGCAATTTTTCGATCTCCATAATGTGCAAAACACACAAAAGGTACGCATTGCATCTTTATATTTGGAACCAAATCAGTTTCTATGGTATCAATGGCTTTTCTCTCATAAAAAAATTGTCACTTAGGATATTTTTATGGATGAAATGATAGCACATTATAAGGATACAAAAAGCAACACTTTTTTTAGCCAATTGATAAATCTCAAACAAAAGGGTTCAATGACAGAGCACATTGAGGACTTCCAAAAATTGAATATAAGGGTAAAAGATATTCGAAAGGAGCATAGGATTGATGTGTTCATAGGATTTAAAAGATAACATCCAACATGAGGTTCACCTTTGGCAACCAGATTCATTGGAGAAGGCATTCAGGTTCTCAAGAAAAATGGAAAGAAAAATTATGGCAACAAGGAAGCCTACCACTCATAATCATAAAGATGGAAGTGTTGTTGCCCCTAGCCATCCACAACCTACAAGGTTGACACCATAACAATTGGAAGAAAAAATAGCAAAAGGGTTTTGTTACAATTGTGATAGAAAATACACTAAAGGTCATAATTGTGCCGAGAAGAAATTATTTTACATAGATTGTGAAGATGAGGAAGAAAAGAAACAAGAAATGTCAAAAGAAGAGGATATACACCAGGAAAAAACCCTAGAAAAAGAAGAAATGAATCTGACCATATCTTGTAATGCATTGGCTAGAATTACCACTCCTTAAACTATCAAGATAGAAGGGCATATCAAGAGAAAAAGGTAATGTGTTGATGATTCAGGAAGTACCCATATTTATCATTGTAAGGATAGCCAGGATTTGAATTGCTTCCTATATCTAGCACCAGAGTGTCAAGTGATGGTTGCAAGTGGAGGAACCATAAATTTCTCAGGAAAGTGCCATAATATCAAGCTATCCATGGGAGAATATGTATTGAATAGCCCAATGCTTTCCATTCCAACGGGTAGTGTTGATGTTGTACTAAGAGGTCCAATGGCTACAATCCTTAGGTACAATAGCTTTTAATTTTCAAGAAATTTTCATGAAATTCTCTTCAAAAGGAAAGGAAGTTGAATTCAGGGGTATCTCAGGGAACCATGAAATCGGCTCTAACAGAATGCATAATTGCACAATTATGTTCACTAGAGGTTCGCACATCGAAATCATCCATTTCTCTAGATCTCCATGAAGTCTTGGACAATCATTCTAGGGTATTTGACATTCACAAAGGCCTCCCACCTATTCGTGATCATGATCATGCTATTAATTTGATTCCAGGATGTGTTCCTCCAAACATCAGGCCTTATAGATATCCCTATGTCCAAAAGAGTGAAATTGAACGTATGGTTGCAGAAATGCTAGAGGCTAGTATAATTCAACCTAGT
>APFE030501046.1:115099-137934 GCA_000404065.3 Pinus taeda | reverse complement strand
CCATTTTCAAACCCTTCCTTAGAAAATTTGTGTTAGTATTTTTTGATGATATACTAATCTACAACAAGTCTTGGAAGGATCATGTCCAACATGTTGAAATGGTGCTCAAACTATTGGAGGAAAAATAATAAATGCAAAAATCTCCAAATGTTTCTTTGGAGTACAAGAGGTGGAATATCTGGGTCATTTAGTATCTCATGAAGGTGTTAAGGTAGACTTTAGCAAAATTAAAACCATTAAGGAATGGAAAATCCCCACATCCATAAAGCATCTACGAGGATTTCTCGAGTTGACAGGGTATTATCGCAAGTTTTTTAAGAATTATGGGAGAATAGCAACACCTCTAACAACATTATTGAAGAAAGATGCATTTTCATGGACTCCAGAAACAACGAAGGCATTTGAACATCTTAAAGAGGCAATATTCCAAGCACCAATCTTAGCTACACCGGACTTCACAAAAACCTTTATTGTGGAATGTGATGCCTGAGGAAATGGAATTGGTGTTGTTTTAATGCAAGAAGAAAGACCCATTGCTTTTGAAACTGGTCCAATCAAAGAAAATTATTTACAAAAAGTTATTTATGAGAATGAAATGTTGGCAATACTACACGCACTTAAGAAATGGCGACCATACATAATGGAAAGACACTTCAAGCTAAAAACAGATCATGATAGTCTTAAATACTTTTTAGAACAAAGATTATCTTCAAAAGAGAAGAAAAAATGGGTCATAAAGATGTTGGGTTGTGACTTTGAAATCATCTACAAAAAATGGAAGCAAAATGTTGTGGCAGATGCACTCTCAAGAAAGGATGAGGATGTGGAAGCATATCTTTGCGCCATTTCTATTATCCAACCAGATTGGATAAATGAAGCAAGGGATGAATGGAATAATGACAAAGAAGTGTGGGCACTCATTCAAAAGATACAACAAGATCCCAGTACATCTGATACATTTAGTTGGAAAAATGATTCGTTATGGTACAATGATCAGTTATACCTATGTAAGAATTTCCAACTCAAACAAAATATTCTTAGGGAATTGCACACCTCTCCCTTAGGAGGGCACTCAGGATTTCTAAAAACCTACCACAAGGTTAAGAAGGTATTTTTGGGATGGCCTTTAATCGGATATTCAAAAGTTTGTGGCTGAATGTTTCATTTGCCAACAAAATAAAGTTGAAACAATTAAGACCCCAAGACTATTCCAACCTTTATCCTTTCCAAGCCAACATTAGGAGGAGGTTTTAATGGATTTTATCACAGGTTTACCCAAGTCCAAAGGAAAGAGTGTTATCATGGTCATAGTTGACAGACTTACCAAGTATGCACACTTTTGTGCATTATCTCATCCATTTAAAGTGAGTACAATTTCTACTGAATTTATGGAAACAATTCAAAAGCTACATGGAAACCCAAAAATTGTTGTAAGCGATAGAGATCCCATTTTCATTGGAAATTTTTGAGCAGAATTATTTTCTTGTCTTGGTACTCAGTTAGGTCATAGCTCATCTTATCATCCTCAATCTGATGGGAAAACTGAGATAGTAAACAAATGTTTGGAAGGATATCTTCGTTGCTTTGTATCTGATAAACAAACTCAATGGGTCAAATGGTTGCCTCTGGCTAAATGGTGGTATAACACTTCCTTCCATATTGCAACAAAAATGACCCCATTTATGGCACTTTATGGATATCATCCACCATCCATCACATCATATTTAAGAGAAAAATCTACGGTTCAAGCAGTGGAAGATCACATTGAGCATCAGCATCAAGTTCTCGAACTCTTAAAGGATAACCTCACCTTGGCGCAGAATAGAATGAAACAATAGGCAGATCAACATCGTAGTGAAAGAAGTTTTGATGTAGGTGATTGGGTATTCCTACGACTACAACCATATAAACGAATGTCCCTCAAGCAAGTTAAGGATAATAAATTATCACCAAAGTACTATGGTCCATACAAGGTGTTGCAAAAGATAGGTATTATGGCATACAAATTGGAGCTTCCTACAGCTTCCTGAGTGCACCTAGTTTTCCATGTTTCATGCTTACAGAAGGATATAGGTGACAAGCTTCTAGTTCAAACAATATTGCCAGAACTTGATGAGGAAGGAAAAATCATATTGGAACCTGAAGCAATAAAAGAAACAAGAACTCGACAGCTATGAAATCGATCAATTTCAGAGTATCTCATCAAGGGGAAGAACTTACCTGTTGAAGATTCCACATGGGAGGATGAGAATTTTATACAGAAGCATCCAGAACTACTCAAGCAATGAGGACAACACTTTTTTGAAGTAGAGGGGCAAGTTAGGGCCCTATAATACTAGTGATTCCCGCATTACTATTGTTTTTGTATCCCTTATTGTTATTGTTGTGCCCCTATTATCCCCATATTGTTATTATTGTGCCTCATAGAATCCCACTATTGTTATTTATGTACCTTTATATTATTATTGTTAGGTCATCTTGGTTATATTGTGACCCCTTAGACTCCTATATATAGAAAGGAGGTTTTGTCATTTGAATCATCCAAAAAAAATTCATTTGTGTAATATAAAGGAAGTTTCCCCCTTGAAGAGGCTGAATTCTAAGGCATTGATCTATCTTTTCTATCTTTTTGTGTGCTGGTTTCATAAAAGAAAACCACAAAAGCACTAAAACATCAAATCTAGATACATGATTTTCATATACTTTCAAGATAACACAAATTCATATGTGTGAAACTGCAGAGAAAATCCATTTGTGCACAAAAATCTCTTAGGATTTCATTATACGAACCTGCGCACTTCATACAATGTATTACAAACATTATCTTCAAAGGACTAAAATATTAATACTAATGTATACTTTCAAAATAACACAAATGCATATGTACTTTAAAGTTGAATAAGCAATTAAAAGATTAATTTTCACTTCTCTCATTCCACTCAAATCCTGCACATCTCTCATTCTACATATGCATTTGTTCTCTACATAACCATCGTACACACACAACTACGTTCACACATCTTCATCCACACAACTACTTCTGGACTCAACAATGCCCTTCCATCACTCCTTGACATTTGAAATTGATATTAATAGATGTGGGTCCCAAATATCATGGGCAAGAACCATTCATTTTTAAATACGTTCCTAAATAAGAACCAAAGAATAGATTTATATATTTATTATTTTAGTAAACATTGGAAAAAGCATTTGTTCTCCGCGTACACTACCTCTGAACAAAAAAGTCTATTGTGTGCACAAATCTCTCAATTTTTCATTGTATGAACTCCCGCACTCTGCACAATCTATTAATAATAAAATAAGCATTTCTCTTGTGCACAATCTACTAATATCAAAACACATTATTATTATTATTATTAATTCACAAATCTAACAACAGGAACAAAGTGAGTTATTTTTCCTATTAGCCTTGTTTCCCTAGAAAACACTTCTTGCCACTATTTTTCATATAAAACATGCTACAAAGATAAAGTCGCTATCCAATTTTTTTATCATCTTGATGTCTATCCTATAATTAATAGAAAACACTTAATGATAAATACAATTCATCTCAGCATTCAATTCGCCAACTACACACCTAACAAAACAAGCTCTTAGCCCGACTGTGGCACGTTGTGTTTGTTCCCTGGAGCTTTCGAGTTTGAGTCACATTTGTTGGTGGAGGTTACGTTGGTGATGTTATATATTAATAAAATTTTGTCAAAGGAACTTAGCTCAAGTGGTATGGTTCATGAATTGTGTCCCAAGAGCATGGGTTCAAGTCTCTGGAGACATGTTGGCCCATGTGGCATTTATGAAATAGTACTACTAATGGTGGAATAGTGGCAGTCATTTCTAAGAAGTTACCGATTGTGCCTAGTGGAATGTACTCATTATTGTTAAAAAAAAAAAAAATCACCAACTACACGCCTACCCACGTATTCAGAAAACCACAAAAGCACTAAAACATGAAATCTGGAAACATGATTTTTGTATATTTTCAATATAACACAAATGCATATGTGTGGAACTAGAAATAAAATTCATTTTTGTGTAAAAATATCTCAAGCTTTCATTGTAAAAACCTTTGCACTTCGCATCATATAGTATAAACATGATCTTCAAAGCACTAAAAGGTTAATAGTAATGTGCACTTTCAAAATATCACAAATGCATATGTAATCTAAAGCTGAATAGGAAAAATATGAATCTGCAAGCCTCACTTTTCACAAATTCCGCACATGCATTTGTTATTTGCATAACCTCCACACACGCACAACCACTTCATCCGCACAACTACTTCCACTCTCAATAATTCCCTCGGTAATTGACATTCGAAACTGATATTAATCAATGAGCATACATTGTGAAATGTGTCCCTAAATAAGAATTAAAAAGAGATTTGTATATTTATTATCTTAATAAACTTTGCACAAAAAAATTTCATAACATCCGCACAAGCACAACCATCTCCACACAACTACTTATGCACACAATAACGCCCTTTGATCAGTCATTGACTTTCGAAACTTTGCACACGCTACCTCCTAATAGTCAGCTCCGTACAACCACCTCCACATAGTTACTTCCATAGTTGCAAAAATTGTTCCTAAATAATAATTAAAAAAGAAATTTGTATATTTATTATTTTAATAAACCTTGCACAAAGCTTTCCACACACTTGTTTTACCGCACAAAACTTCTTCTTCACACAGATTAAAAACATAGTTTATTTAGCACCCCCATCTATGTAAAAGAACCCTAGTTCTCCCTCACATACTCCTTAATAATATTAATTAGAAATTTGTTCAACCACCTGCCCTCTGAGGACCTATACAAAAAACTTGAAATCACATCAATTCTTGCATCATTGAACAGAACACTAACATAATAGTACCTTGTAACTCCATGTCATGCGAATTGAAAAAAATATTTATTTAATATTGCATAATAAGATTAGCTTTTATAGTCCAACGATTACGATAATTGTTAAAAAAATGATATTAGTTCCCTCTGCATCCTAGTCAGAGCTCCCCCATCTATGTAAAGGACCCAAGTTCTCCTGCACAGACCCTATCCTCCACATAGTAAAAGTTTCACACAACGAAACCATACCAATTACCGCTTCATTCATCAATTTCACAACACTCACTATGAAAAGTTCTCCTGCACATACTCAGTTCTCTGCACAAGGAAACATAATAATAATATTAATTGACATTTGTTGAGTCCCCCCTGGGCCTATGAAAACGACCTGCAAGCGTATCAATTCTCACATCATTGAATAGAGCACTAACATAAAAGTGTCCATTCTCACATCATTGAGCAGAGCACTAACATAACAGTGAGTGTCAGTCTCAGAGCACTCACCAACGTAATGGTCACTCACAAAATTACTTTATTTTAATTTTAAAATGAATGGTCAAACAATGGGGAAAAATATTCCCTCCACCAGGGGAATTATGTCTCATCAGAGCTTCCTCAACTAATGCGAAATTAGAAATAACATTTACTAAAAAATTGAAAATTATTTTTGAATTTATGCAAAAATAGAAATATTAAACATTTTCCTAAAACTTTGGTTAAAATTGCAAAAACATCGCCAAATAATGCACAACCAAAGCAACTTGACTATGAGATGAATGCTATAGTGCCTGGTAAGGTAGGGACTAATAAGTGAAATAACCCATATAAAGGAGATTAAATACTGTGCAATATTTTTTTATTTTAAAAACTAAATATTAAATACTTTTGGAATTTGATGACATTTTTCTTAAATTTTTCATGGATATTTTTAAAATATTGTCATTCTAAATTTTGCATTTATATAAAATAATTTGATTTTTTTTAAGAAATTTGTTATTAAAACATTTTAAATTAAAATAAAATAATCAATTTTCCTTCGATTAAAATAATTATTATATAGTTATAATTTATTATAATAATGAGTAAATAGTTCTTGGGATGATTATTCAGCAAAGCATGTTATGTTTAAAATATATTCTTGGAATATATATATATATACATATGAAATTATTATTCAATACAATTTTTAAAAATTTGATTAAATAATTAAAACTAATTAAAAAAATAGTATATTAAATTTAAAGAGATTTTATTGTCTTTTATTATCTAAATTATTTATTCACACTTCTATGGTCAAAATTAAAGTATCATACTATGAGCATGAATTATCTGATATAACCTCTAGGTACTTACATATGCCCTTTTCATAGACATGGGCTAATTGGGGGATTGGAACTTCAAATATCATAGCTTACATAACACTGCATACCATGGCCATTACCAATTGTGTTACCCAAGTGCTTTCCGTGGATAATTTGTATGAATGTATAGAATGATTAGAAAATTGTAGAAAGAAGAGTAATTCAAATTCAAATAGAGTTAAAAGTATTATTGAACAATACATTCAGATCCTTCTAGAACAAGATTTAGATGCAAAAATAAAGTAGAATAATAGGACTAGAGACTTAACTATAGGAAGTGAATGTTAGAATGTAAGAACTAGAAATACAAAGCCAATATAGGTTGATTTGGGTTAAGTTAAGATTTAATGACCATAAATATAACATATTCAACAAAAATCCAAGCTTAAAAGTGTCAAGAATATATATAAATAAAGGCCTTATTCTAGAATAATAAGTGGAATTAAGGGAGGGAGTTAAAAGGTAAATGAAGCTAGGAAGAAAGGAATAGAGATAATCATTAGGAATAAAAAATATAGTATCCAGGATAAATACCATAAAGATGATAATAAATGGGAATTTGGTATGCTACAGATTCTCATATGGAATTGTTGTTTTTTTCCATGTAGAAATATTTTTATATTAAGTTGGATCCCAAGTGAAATTGATACTATATTTCTAGTTGAAACTTGGGAGTATGAATAATCTATGGTCCTTAACATTGAAGGATTTTATTATGGTAAGCATGGAATCATGGAGGGATCGATGACATAATTTTCTACATAAAAATAAACAATTATCCTCACATTCATATTCATAAGAAAGGCCTTCTTAATATGGATGGAGATTTCATATGTTAATGCTACAAATATTTATATAACAATTTATTACTTTGGGTCTATAAATAGATAGGAATTTCCTCTATGAAAATGAATTGGATGCATTATCCTCCTACTAAGATACTTTAATGCTAGTATTGTAACTAATTAAGTTATTATTCTGAGCAATGACAGTAATCGTAATCATGTTTGGTTATTTGAGGGCCTTGTTTTTGCTATCATGTAAAAAAATTATTTTTAAGATTTAACTAAGAATTTATTTAGTATTGAGCTACTCAAATTCTATAGTTATTAGAATATAATGATTTACAATGGGCTAATAAAGTCGTTGAATTCTAACAAAATTGTTAGAAACCTTGAACACTACTGAGAGTGGGGGACGAGGTGAATCAACAGTGTACAAAATACCAATTATTACAAACTTTTTACCCCTTTTAACAATCATTGAATATGCATCATTCAACCAACAAAACAAAGTTCAATTATAGATCACATCATAAGCATATAATTCGTATTAGTAGCATTCATAATTAATAAACAACATATAACCCTCAAAGCACAACCACGTAGATAATCAACACATGAGACACAAGATATAAGTGAAAACACAAAGGGTAAAAACCACAATCGATAGATAGTCATTGTTGTCATTTTTCTATTAGTCTTGAATCTTCTTTTACATCTAAATCACTGAACACCACTAGTGTGAAAGCCTCTACTTGCAAATCTATGTGAGTCGCCACTCAGTCAAAACCCACCACTCCCATAAACCATGCAGGCCACCACCTTCACTAGTTTTACAGCCACCTCTGGAAGGAAACCTCTACTCCTTGATCAATTTATCCAACCTCTACTGGAAGGAAGCCACTACTCCCTTCACAAGCCACCACTCACCTACAAACTTCTACTTGCAACAATGAAGGCCCCAACCTTAAAACCCTCATGGACCTCATTCCATCTATTTTTAAACTATGGCCCATATCCTCAAATCAAGAAAAGCATGAGCCTCTTTTCATCAAATTTCAAATTGGACTCACAATGATTCTATGCTCAATCACAATTGACACAACTTCTGCTCTCACACAATCTCATCTAACATACCCATAAAAAGATCAACAATAAACAACAACATACAACCAATCTATGGCTCTCATACAATCAACCATATCAATACACAAGCTCTCATACATACAACTTTGGTCATACACTCAATCAATCCTCATATAAACTAACTTCAAGCCTTTAGACAATACATTGCATGTGATTCTTCATTAATTTATTTCATGATACGCCCTTTATGCCTTGCTCTAATTGTGATTAAGTATTCTCTTGGCTTCGATTCCATTGTTACTTGTATCATTTTGCAGCTTTTCTCTTGAAGCTATTTCAATAGTACTTGACAATTTTTATTGTCATGATTACTTTCTTTAAAATTAAGAAATCAATGAATCCTAGGATGTTGAAAATGAAATTATTTTAAGTGTCCCTAGGTGTTGTTGATATGTCATTTGCAAGCTAATCTCCCCCTATAGGGTTTGGATATTAGGGTTATTATTGTTTTGTGCTTGAACCTTAAATACATCATGATTTTTTTGTTGCATGAATCCTTGACTCTAAATGGTATTTTGTTTCCTGTTTTTTGGTATCATGGGTGTAATTGTCGTAGTTGGTTTCTAAGATTGTTAGGCCATTTATGTTGGGAGTGTTTTGATTCGTTATGCTTTCTACAAAAAAAATTATTTAGTTTCCTTGGTTCCCAATTTTCTTCTTGTTATCTCCATTTCTTAGACCTTTCTTTGGTTTGGGCTTATGTATTTTTGTTTGTTTCATTTTCTTGAGTTCAACTTCTAGTTTTGTATCATCTAAGAATTTTCTTCTTTCTATTTTTTCACGTAGATTTTATTTATAGGTAATTATCTAGATTGATTATTTTACTGCATCTTTACATCATTTTGTATATTTGTTCTTACATGTGGCATGATTATATCTTGTTATCATGTGACGAGTCAATCTATCTTTCTTACTTCTCATATACTATATCCAAGTTGTCGAATGAGGTTTCTGAGATTGTGTGTTAAATAAATTTTTTTTGTCACACTTCTAATGCCAGAAAATGTTGTTCTCTCGATGTTTCTTTAAAAATGAACTGGGTATACATCATCAAATGATTTCCATACTGATTATAAGATATATGATCATTATAATTTCTTTGTCCATTGAAAAATGGTACTTTCATAATGTTTATATGTATTTTTTCAATTGTGGCATTTCTTTGATTGAAAGTCCTATTATCAATTATTTCCACCTTATCTCACTCTAAAGTTCCCTGATGGGATGGTTCTAATTGGTTATTGAAAGATATAGCCTATCCCAAGTGTTTGATTTCTTGGTTTTTTGTGTGGTCCAATTCCTTGTGTTGTCTTCCTTCATTATCCTATTATGTGAGTTCGACTGATTTGTCCACAAGTTATAATTTTTTTCGAGAACATATTTCTTGAGGTATGTTCTTTTTTATGGTGAAAATCCTATCGTTCCTTTCTTATAAGGGGGTTCCCACTATGACCATTATTAAAGTTCACTTTCTAAGATACCTTGTCTTGCTTTATAGTGGTATATTCCCCTTGTTTGTAATGAAGTGTGTGAATAAAATGAAATTCCCCCTCATTATTGGCTATTAAGTACTACTACCCTTAAACATAACTTTATAATAAAATAAACACATCTTGATTATCATAATTGTTGGGGATTGAGGAAATTTGAGAAAAATGAACATAAAAAATAATCAAAAGAAATGAATATAAGAGCATTTATGCTACAAGATGATAGGTGTTGTCTAAAGACTTGTTACAACATTTAAGCGCGATGCATTGTGATCAAAACATCACAATGTTTTATTTTCATATCATTCATTGTTATTATTTGACCCATAGATTCCTTTATTTATAATATCTGAATCTAATGAACTTCCTTGAATTTTGTAATATTTGGTCCATAAACTAGCATCAATAGTTTCAATTGTTTATGTGAGATCTATGTTGTTTTTTAGTTATTTGACCCAATTATCATTAGTTAATCAATTTCTTGAGTCGACTTGACCATTCAATTGATTCCTTCAACTATTTTTTTAACTACTTTTGTAGATGATCACTTGATCAACTATTCACTATGTAACTACTTGATCAACCTACCAACCACTAGGTCGACTTCATCAATAGTTTAACACTTGACTAATTGTCTCCTATTAATTGATCCTTCAATTAACTGTCTCTATAATTATATTGGCGTGATGCACCAACATAACCTTAGGTTCTAACACCCGTTTCCCCATCAACATAATGTTTGGCAGGTTCAGGTTTGTGGGTGGTAGCACAATTGGAAAAAACCATGTTAACAAGCCCTTGTGTATCCAAGTGATCAGAAGTTCAATCCCCCCAGACATGTCTCACTGGGTGAAATTAAAAAAAAAAAAATTTGTTTTGCAAGTTCAGGAGGTGAAAATTATGTCAACATGTCAAACCCCCATAATTGTAGGTTTATGAATCCATAGCATATAAAGTAGCTAAATTAACTTTGATTTGGACAATAATTCATAAATGCATCAATAATATGATCATCTATTATGAAATAAACAAGAGTGATAACCTTCTCTTGAACCAGTTGTCTTAAGTAATGAACATGAAATTTTACATGATTCATCTTACTATGTGAAATAGGATTGTTAGCAACCTAAATTGCACTTTTGTTGTCAATAAATAGAAATTTAGGTTTCAACGGGAAACCCAAGCTCTCCAAGGAGTTTATAGATCCAAACTACCTTTGTCCTTGCATTAACAACACCATAACATTCGACTTCCATAGTCCACAAAGAGACTACATTGTTTCTTATATGACCAAATCAAGAGTCCAACACTTTCATCATTGTTGTTTCCAACCTAATTGAAGCTTATGAATCCAATTAATGAAACTAAACTAAGATATTATTTTATTTCAAGTTGAGAGGTACTCTTGATGTAAAAAACGATTTTCTTCACATATTTCCAGTGGATTTCTCATGGATCCTGCATAAATCAAGAAATCAAACTAATAGCAAAGGAAATGTCAGGTCAACTACGATTTAAATAAATATGAATATTGATAAACTATTGATAAAGGGTAACATCTACTTTTTTATTTTAGCACTCTTTACTTGATTTAATACCCAACTGAAAAGGTGTAGCACATAGCTTATAGTCATCCACATTAAATTGTTTCAACGGGTCCAATATATATTTTGATTAAGAGAGAAAGAGGCCATCATCTAATGGTAACACTTGAGGACCTAGAAATAAATGCATAAGAGCAATTTCTATCATCTCAAAGGTGTCAACAAGTCAACTCTCCAATCTAGGAATTCCATTAGTATTATTTCCATTTATGACTAAATCATTAACATAAACAACAACAATCAAATTACCACCATTATTTTCTAATACATTAAGATTTTGTTCATATTCACAATGTTTGAACCCAATATTGAGAAAGAATCAATCAATCATAGCATACCAAGCATAGGGGACATACTTCAAATCATATAACAATTGTTGTAGTCAATAAAGAAAATTTGAATCTATCACAAAACCAAAGTGTTTCTCCATGTAAATTGTTTGGATAGGTCATCATGAATAAGGTCATTCTTAATATCCATCTAATGAACTTTCCATCCAAAATTAGTAGCAAGGGAAGGAACTAGTTGAACAAAATTCCTCTTTTCAATAAGGCAAAAGGTTTTAGTGTATTTGATACCTTCTTGCTATGAAAAGCGCTTTTCAACTAAATCAACCTTCTAACACTCAAAAACACCTTTAGAAGTGACATTAGTCTTCTACATCCAAAGACACTTCATAAAGTTCTTCCCTTGTGGTCGAGAAACTAAGTCCCAAGTGTGATTCTTGAAAAGAGAATACATCTCAGCTTATATATCGTGTTTCCATTCAAGTTGTCCTTATGAATCAACATAGATTCTAGATCACAAGTCTAATGAACATCCATCAAAGTAATAATGTCATGTGATTTTGAATACAAGTATGTCACCTTAATGAAACATCACCAACATCTACTCCAATAGGATTCAATTGTTTTAGTAGCCCACTAAGGTAAACAAGAAGTCGATGAACTGATATTGACTTCCAAAATTCAATTAGGAGAAGTTATGGTTTCAGCCTAATATGATTACTTGCTAGTCAATTATTGGTTCTTAAATTTTACCTATATGAGAATTATTTAAGAAGACATTTGTTGAGGATTTAATCCTCCCGCTTTAGGTAATTAGGGTTGGTCTAACATATATTCAAAACCTTATGATAATAAATTGCCACGGACATAATGAATTGTAGTATATTAGCATAAATTGTATCAACCAAATGACAATATTTATACAACCCAAGTAAATATCCAAGACAGAATAAGAAGTAAAGGAAGAAAAAAGGTATACAAAAATGAAGGAAGAGGAATGTATACAATGCATATTTAATATTCAATAATTCATGCATAAAATGATTACATAGAACACTACAGCAAGTGCAATTGCTTCCACAATAACAAAAACAAAATTTAGGCGATAAACATTTGCATCAATAAGATGGCTATTGAAACAAAAATAACCCTGATGAACAATCGTGATTTATATTGAGTAAGTCAAGATAATCCGGTATGGACATTGAATCATAGACACGGGAAATTAATGCAATTGTAACAGACAAAAATCATAGAGTAGTTAAAGATTAGTCTAGTGAATGACCGGGATAAAATTTTAGAGTCTAACTCATGAAACCTCAACCTATGAATCACAAACCAATCACCTTAAACACCTAACCTTTAATAATATAATATCAAAGAGCAAGACAATTAAGTAAATTAGATGTTATCTAAATCATGAATCAAGTCCACAATTCATAACACCATATTTTTCATACAAACACACAATGTGGGAAGAAAAACAGGACATTCACTTAAAGTTGTGTAAAAGCATCATTCAATCAAAATGGTAGATCTATGTGGCAAGTACATTCATATCATTTAGTCTCAAAAATCAATATTATTGACCCCCTCAAAGTGAGAAACAGGGCCATTTATAAAAGTTAATATAATTATCAAAAAAGTAATTGTATTTAAAATAAAATATTTTTTAATTAAAAAAGGTAATCATAAACGCTTTTTCATTTTGATGTATTACTTGGTCTCCTTGGGATTTTTAGACGTGGCAGCAAGTGATGCATTTTGAGCTCCCCGCATTTTGGGTTTAAGCAATTGAGTAATATCAAAATCTGCTTTTGCCCATTCCTTGAGTTGGTTAGTTACTAACTACATGGGTGGAATTAATTGTTTAGTAGATGTGGCTTGATCTAAAAAAATGCGTTGATTAAAATATTTTTTAATTTTAGCGATTTTGTCCCAATCTACTAGAAACAACCACAATATCTTCTTGTATTTAGTTACTATCATCATTACTTGAGATCTAAGCTAATAAGCTGCTGGAAGGTTCTTTATCACTTTATCCAATACAACAGATATATTAAAATCCCTATATAATTTAGCATTTATCACCAACTCGGGCGAAATGACCTCTTCACTGACAATGGAAAGGCATCCAAGATCTTTTTGGGTGGCCTTCAATTTATCTAGAAACTCTTCACTGATAATAACTAGTTTTCATCGCCCCAAAAAGACAGCACTCTAAACCCTCCTAAGTAGTTCCATTCAACTCCTAATTTATCAATAACCTCCTTACGATTTTCAAACTCATGTTTCATTTGTAAGAGGAACTTGTGTTTCCCATTTATCATAAAAGGAGAATAGATGCAACATAATTTCCAATCAAACGAGAAATATTTCCTCAAAAAACCCCAAAGAAACATGAAAAAATAGCCTGAAAATGAAAAGTGTTGATTTGCGTCAACACTTTTTTTTTGGGGGGTAAATTTTCAACATTTTTAAAAACGATGGTAAAAACAAAATAAAAATATGAAAAAACTCCTTGAAAACAAAATGTGTTGATGTTAGAACAACATTTTTTTCAGGGTCCATTTTCAACATGTTTTATCCATGGCGTTAAAGTAAAATATCACGACTCCGAAAAACTTTAAAATTCCAACAATTTTCGAGCATGACATTAAAGATAAAATATCGCATCTCTGAAAAACCTTAAAATTCCAAAAATTTTCATCCATGCCATTAAAGATTTAATATCATGAATCTAAAAAACCCTAAAATTCTAATTGTTTTCAACCACAACATTAAAGATAAAGTATCATAACTCAGAAAAGCCTTAGAATTTTGACAAATTTTCAATTGTGGAATTAACAACTTTAAGTTTTCAACAATTTTCAACCATGGCATTATGGATGAAAAAATGAACATCTTAATGAAAGAGTCATTATTCCAAGGGTAATTTTTATTTTTAAAGGCTAAAAGTATAGATCTTTTCAAATATTAGCCTAAAACATCTTATCCCATTACAACAAAAACTTAAAGATCAACCATCAAAACTAAGTATCCCCTTTTAATGGGGCACTAAAATTTTAACATATTTATTTAACTATGGTATATCAAATGATAATAATAAATCATATCATGACAATATAATTGTATAATTTAATAATTAAAATTAATCTCTAATATATTTTTTTTACTTTTAATCAAAATATTAATGTTGGTAGATTAAATGAAACATAAATTATTTCTCTAACTTATTATTGTATTGTGATATTCTAAATAAATGAATTCTTCATAATTAAAACATATAATCTAACAAACATAGAAATGACTAATAACTTCTTGTAAAATCATATGGAAGATAAAATATTTATTTCAAGTTAACATGCAAACATCATTTAAATAAAATGTCTTAGAAAATTATTCAAAATACTCATAGGTTCTAGCACACCATCAAAATATAAAACATCTTCAGATGAATGACCAGATGTAGATGAATATAACCCATATTCTTCTTTCATAAACTAGTTCATCATCTGAGTCAACATGCATGCCCACCATTTTAGGTTTCAAAAGTATTCTAGATCTACGGTTGGGTTCAACAGACTTCCATCTTAACATTGTTTCTTCTGGTAGCAACCTCTTCATAATCACTATGGTCCTTAAGTGAAGAGTTCCTTTCTTTGTTAAATTGAAGTCATAAACAAGTATATCAACATCCTCTAGTTTTAAGAGGTTTGTGCTCCATGATTTATATTTGTACCCTTTATTTTTCTCTTTCTGTCAATTTGTTTATTAACTACCATCTATGGCTTGTACACACTATTGAATGGGTGTGTATTTCTGGCATACCAATGTACTTCAACAGCTGTAACATATTCATTTTATTTAATGACCTTTAAAACCTTGGAAACCCAAAATGGATAGCCATTGTTGAAATGTGGCAACAAGAATATTCCAATTTAATTTGTCCTTGAATTAAATTGTGAATTAAAATCGAATTTAGTCTTAAGAGCTACTTGGAAATTATTAATTAATTTATTTTAAATTAATTAGTTGGAGATCTTCAAGTTATAAGTCTTTATGAAGTCATGCAAGAGTTATCTCTTAAATTAAGGAGATAAGATTGAGTTATATTTGAGTTGTAATTAGTTAACTCAGTTTACTGAGTTAAGTCCAGTTAAATTAGTTCCAAACTGTTTGAGGAACTAATAGAGAGTTAACAGCTAGTTGATGCATGCATGCACTCAACTAGTGCTACTCCAGTTAACTGAAGATTCCCTCATCAGAAACTCATGCATGTCTATTATGAGAAAGATCCAGTTGATATTAAATGTCAAGGACAATGCACTATCAGTTGCATGTGTTTTCTCATGGAGAAAACTCATGCATGCAATCAAGGATTTAATCCTTGAGGATTGCGTAGTTTTGGAAGGTTATCATCCACTGGGTAGGAGATCATCCACTTGGTAACAGGAGAATACTCCTAGAGTAACAATGCGAGGAAATAGGAGCTTGGAGGGCAGAGAGGAAGGCTGGAGAGAAGCCAAGATTTCCTATGAGCATCGGTGAGGATTGTACTGAGAGATGGCTAGCTATGAGAGCTAAGGCTTTGTATAATTCTTATATATTTCCACCTATATGATAATACAATAGAGTGGGGTTTTTAGCTGAGGCTTTCTCCAAAGTATTTTCATGTGCATTGTGTGATTTATTCTTCTTCTTATAGTTATATTGTTCAACTCGATCTTTAAGCTTCTGCAAATTGATAGTAGAAGTAGGTTATAATATTCTACTTTAATTTATATTGCATTATCGGGTTAACATACCATCAAATTTTCTACAACCATGTGGATCTCCATCTGTTAGCATTGTTATCATGCAACCCTCCTTAACATCATGCACAAAAACCTTATAAAGGTCTTACATGGCTTCACGTTGTGCATGTGATCTTCTAGAACCAATATACATTTCTCTTTCCTCTGCCTGCGAAGATTTATTAATACCTTGATATTGTTGATGTTCAATAAAGTTTCTTTCCTCATGTTCATTTGGCTTATTTTGTGGCAAAATAAATGGAGTATTCAAAGGTATATCTTCATTTCTTGATCTTGAAATGATATCACTTTGATTATTGAAAAAAAAACTCCCACCAAATTGAATCAGCAACGTCAAAATACTCATATATATATTATAATATATATATATATTATATAATTATATATATATATATTATATATATATATTATTTATATATATATATATATATATATATATAATAATATATATATATTTATAATATTATTATATATATATTATTATATATATATATATATATATATATAATATATAATATATTATATATGTATCTCTAATATATTTTTTAATTTCTTCCAAGCATTTAGAATAATTTATATCTCTCTTATGCCTTCATGCATTATGGATTTTAGCAACTGATTGTAATAACAATATATTTGATGCAAATATTGGATGTAGAATGAACTTCAAAAATGCTAAACCTGATGACGGTCCCCATTCTGCAGCAGTTTAATACTTCTTTCCCCATATAAGTATTTTATCATCAATTTATTTGTTATGAAATTGATGTTGCAAGCTAATTTCATTAAGTTTCTCAATGCATTTCTCCTCAACATGTGATCCCAGAATAAACCTTCACATGTCAATAGTTTCTTCTAAAATGTGAAAAATAGGATTTGGAATGTATGATTTCTTAATACATTCAATTAATGATGGCAGGCTCCTAACATTATTCCTCCAATGTTATTGAAAAATGACTTAATATTTGATCAATATGGTCAAGAGTGTGCCCAACAAGAAGGAAACCAACCATTAACTTTTGAAAAATTCCCAATTCAACAAGCATGTTTAGATATCCAAAAACAATCTCTTTTCACGATTAGTGTTGTGTAATTGTAGATACAAAACTTCAGGAAGATTACTAGACCAATGAGAAAGCACATCATGAATTATGGTTATGGCCAAATTTACACATTCTGAATATTTGGAGTTGTTAAGTAAACCCTTTGCCACATTTTCCCATTAAAAACCATATAACTGACCAAGTGAAACTAAATAAAATTTTCCTCCTGTAAATGTTTTGGTGTGCAGACAAAATGTTCTTATTATCAATTATCAATTATCAAACCCCAAATATTTATTTCGATTATCATAACACTTATTTCGATGATTATACAACTTTTTCCTTTCACTAGTTTTCTTATTATGATGCCCTTGAAGTTCTTTAACAATAGAATCTACACATAATACTACAATAAATCCTTTTTCTTAGCTCCCTTTTTTGCTTCCAATGACTATTTTAGTGTATTTTTGTCCAATGTTTTCAAAACGTCACCACTATTTACCGAGATGGCATTATTTTTGGTGTTGTTTGTGCTAGCCAAAACATTTAGGTGCTAATAGCGTTGCAAATAGCATCAAATTTATCTCCCATTTTAGCACCTAAATTAGCACCTTGGTTAGCTCCCTTCATAGCGTCAAATGTTCCTAAATAGTAAATTAATTGGTTAGGGGCTTTGAGGATTATGGGATTTAGGGATTTGGGGTACAAGGAATAATGGTTGAAGGATTAGGGGTTAGGGTTTAAGGGACTAAGGGTTAAGAGCTAAGGGATTTGGCACTTACGGGTTAGATAGTTTAATGGTTAATGGATTAGGGATTATGGGTTAAGGGATTAATTTTTAAGTGCTTAGGGCATAGGGGTATATGGATTAAGGGATTAGGGATTAGGGCTTAAATTTTTAAGGGTCTATGGCTTAGGGGTTGGGGGATTTAGGGGTTTTACGCTAAGGGATTTGTGATTAACTAGGGTTAAGGGATTAAGGGTACTTTAGGGATTAGGGATTAAGGATTTAAATGTTAATGTGGGATTAAGGGTTAGTGGATTTATGGACTTATTGGAACTCTCTTGAAATTTGATGGAATGCATTCCAACATGCCCATCACCAATGTCATCCATCGATGTTGCACGATGAGCAGTGAATGGAGCCAATGTTGAAATTTCTTCAAACTATTATTGTATTTGTCAAAATATAACATGGTTAGACTAGACACATACCTTGACAGTATGCGAGGGTTTCAAGACTTGAGATGCTTGATTCCCCACATAATATTTGAGATTTTACATTTTTGGATCAATTTTCATCATGCAATCTCATTATCATCATTTGACATTCCCATCTATGAAATATTTGTTGAAACTCTCTTAAAATTTCATGGAATGTCTTCCAACATGCCCATCACCATTTTCATCATTGACATCATACAGTGAGCAATGAATGGGGCAAACACTGAAATTTCTTCAAACTATTCTTGTATGCGTCAAAATTTGACATGGTTATAGTATACACATGCCTTAACAGTGTGTGAGGGTTTCAAGACTCAAGGATGTGTGACGTCCTCGCATAATCATTGAGATCATTCACATTTGCATCAATTCTCATCGTGTAAACTCATTGTCATCGTACCTCATTCCCATCTATGGAATCTTTGTCAAAACTCTCTTGAAATGTCATGGAATGTCTTCCAACACGCCCATCACCAATGTCATCCACCAACATCACATGGTGAGTAATGAATGGGGACATTGTTGAAATTTCTTCAAATTGTTCTTGTATGCATCAAATTTGACATGGTTGGACTAGGCACATGCCTTAATAGTATGAAAAGGTTTCAAGACTCAAGGATGCATGGCATCCACACATAATATTAAAGATCATCAATGTTTGCATCAATGTTCATCATGCAGTATCGTTATCATGATTCCTCATTTCCATCTAGGGAAAATAGGAGTTATAGAATGTGTTGGTATATGGGATTAGGTTATGGACCATATATGTTACTAGTTAACAAGTATATTTGTTATGACTGAGATTTTGTTAGTGATAATAGTTACATTTCAAGGGTTAAGGGTGATAGGGTTATGATTTTTGGGATATAGTGGTTATGGTTATAAGTTATATTAGAAAATAGACATTAGGGGCTAAAATTAGTAGTTGTTAAGGGTTATAGGGGCTTGGTATTATAGTTTTTATGTGTTATATAATTTAGAGGTGATAAGGTTTAGACATCAAGGGGCTAGTAATTATTATGGTTATGGATTTAGTATTAGGAATTAGGAGTGATAATAGTTATAGGGAATTCCCATGGGGTGTAGGGTATTTAATGCTTTTGTGTTCAGGGATTAGGGATTAAGTTTTATGTCTTAAGGGTTCAGGGATTAGGGTTTAAGGGTTTGTTATCACCTGTTAAAATCTTTATAAATTTTTGCAAAAAAATTATAATTAGGGTCAAATTTTTTGAAGTCTATTGTTATACATTGGGTTGATATACATGGTTATAGTTCTTTTTATAAAATATATTTGGTTCCTAGACTCAATCTCCAAGTCAGAACAATTTTACTCCAACACATACCAAGCATCACATTTTGGACATGAATAAAACCCAGCATAAGGCGCCCAACATTGGAGTGTATATATATGCACTACGCATCAAAATAACATCCAAGAGATGGGATATTTAAATAATTACAAGTCTTTTACTCTATTGCATGTAGGATAGTTCAAAGCATTAAAGGCGAAAGTACCATATTCTATTATATGGTTCAAAGGTCCAGATCATGGGAAGTTGGAGATCAACAATGCATGTGTTGCAGATTTTGAACTGGCTCAAAGTATAAACACCATTCAAATCCCACACTCATAGAGAAGCAACATGTGTCCCTTAACAAATTCAATGTGAGATTGTCTCATGTTGTTAAAGATTGTTCATTTCTCATCTATGCACTCAATTTCCACTATTCATTTAGCAACTATATCGAATCAATGGATACAAAAATTTGGTATCTGCTAACTTTTTACCAAGCACTTTATTTATAAAGATTTCTTTTTACCCGGTAAAAACACAATGTTCTGCAGTTCCTTACGGGTGAAAAGTGCTTTATTACGAGTGATATTGAATATTTTTAAAACGTTTAAGTCAACAAGAATTTAGCTTTCAAGGTTGGTTTCCTATTTTGTCTTTGTTTTTTAGTAGTCGAAAGAATGGAATACTTTAATCAAATTGCCTCCATCCACAAAATCTTTGACTAGGACCATAATAACTTGGTGGACCAAGACTGGGATGTTTATGACCCAATTTTGTCATTTACTAATCAAAGATCATATCTCTCAATTGTTCTTTTAGCGTCATGATGAAATTAGTAAGGGGCATAAATTTTGGGAGTCACGTATTCCATTGTGTACTTCCTCAAGTATTTCATCTCCTTGAATTGGTCCTATGGTGCTCTAAGAAATATTATTCTTCTGTTAGATCAATAGTGTTAAATAAACTTCAAATATCTTCATTTCCCTGGCTACCAAATCAATTTTGAAGATGTTAGGGTTACAGTCTTCTAGTCTTATGAATGAAAACATCATAGAATTAAATGAAGAAACTCTCATTCATACCTTTAGATCATTAGCCCCACAAGTACAACTTGCATTTTTCCATAGTGTTGTAAATTCTAAGACTTCTCTACAATCTTTAATCTACTCTCTGAAATCTGAGTAGTTTATTAAACCAATATAGATCATTTTCTCCATGATTAGTCAAATCTTGGGTTTCAATTATGATCAGGCCATCATTGAAAGTTTCTCAATATTTATATGTTCTTTGTCATTTTCGATAAATTTAAATTATCATAAATCTATATCAAAATCAATACATGAATAGTTTAGCAGTTTCAGCACCCTTCGGAGTTTTGGATATCAAGCCTATCTCGTCAACTTAATTTTGGATAAATTCACTGATCAATTTCAACATGTTTTGGAAGGTCCATAAGGAATCACTTGTTTTGGAGTAATTTCAGTGATTCCCATAGCATTGTGTCTTATAAACCAATCAAAGGGCTTTCTTCAATTTTATTAACAAGTTCATATCCAAGGTGTATTTATTTATTCATGAAGAAGAATTTCTAGGAGTATACCTAGAGCTGAAAAAATGTCTCCATCTAAGTTCAAGGTCCAGAATAGTAGATTAGTTCTTATATCAATATTATACGGTGATAAGGATTTATGGAGCATAGGTTCAACCCTATAAGCTACCTTCATTTTTAAGTCCTATGGTTTATGCTTTGGAGATCTTAAGGTAAAGATTAGGTTCAGATTTTATACATTATACAAGCAAGAATTTAGTAATGTCTTTCAAATTTCCAATAGTGGGACCTTTTACTTTTAAGAATAGAGCAGCTTCACAGATAACTGATCAATTTCTATATTGTTTCAATTTGAGTATGATGAATCATGTCACCATGATCCTAATCATATCATTTCAGCCAAAAGAAAGAAGCTAAGAAGGGTTGAATATAAACAGTGGGGTAGTTCAGGAAATGAAAGGCTAGCAAACAA
Source organism: Pinus taeda (assembly GCA_000404065.3). Taxonomy (NCBI): domain Eukaryota; kingdom Viridiplantae; phylum Streptophyta; class Pinopsida; order Pinales; family Pinaceae; genus Pinus; species Pinus taeda. The sequence goes on along the minus strand of APFE030501046.1, from coordinate 115,995 downwards.
GCTGGAATGGTCCATTGTTAAAAATGTTGATCAAAATAAACTGGGAAATAGAGAAAATTGCTTTGAGCAATCAAAAGGAGTTTCGAAGCAAGGACAAGCAGAGATAGAAATAGTTACCAAGTCAAAGCTTGATAATGGATCTAAAGGGCCATTTACTGAGTATATGATGCAAATCGATGAAGAAGATGTCACTGAGGAAGAAAGGAGAAAGAGGTTAAAAGGTTCCCAGGAAAAAGATTTGATGCTTATAACTGATAAGTCAAAGGACGGGTCTTCTACGAGAGATCCTATTATTCAGATTCATGAGCATTACTCAACAAAACTTCAAGTTGTTCAGTCAATAGATGGTGGACCTATATCAATTGAAATTCATATCACAACCTATTACAGTGAAATCAAATAGCAAGGTTACCAGGATAGACAAGAAAAAGTTGAACAACTTAAAAGAAAATATCCTCCTCATTTACTTATTGTGGTAAATGAAAAAGATGTGTCTTAAATATTACAGTTAAGACCACTCAATTCAAATTTAATATGAATCATTTTAATATTGTTGATAAAATTGATTTTTTCAAACAAGCAAGTCATCTCCTTTGTACGTATTTGGTTAGTGAGTCCACTACAAAAGAAAAATTACAGTCAACTGTGAAGTAATTGGAGAAACAATTCAAGATAGGGAAGGCACAAAACAAAGGTTGTTACAGAACCAGCTCACAAAAAGATAGAAAAGATAGATGAATGCCTTAGAAATAAGCCTCTTGGAGGGGGCAACCTCCTTTACATTATAAAAATGAACAATTCTTGGATGATTCAAATGAAAAATCTCCTTTCTATATATAGGAGTCTAAGGGGTCACAATATAACCAAGCTGACCTAACAATAATAATATAAAGGCA
>APFE030501046.1:93362-112711 GCA_000404065.3 Pinus taeda | reverse complement strand
GGAAGAGTTATGCACAATCTCCCAAGATGACCTGATTATAGACCTTTCCAGAAGAGCGAACTTGTATGAAGTGCCACGTGTCACTGTTTCAACCTTTGGCTCTAAAAAATATGTACAATAAACTACAACCCATCCTCTTTCTATACCTTCTTACAAAATTTCAATCCGATGCTCAGAGAGAAAGTTATGATGATTTTCCCCAGGTCACCTGTTTGGAATGTAATTTAGAAGTCTGCAAAAAGACCAACTTCCTCAAATCAAATCTCCGAAAATATAGTACGAAAAGCTCTGAAATTTGGATCCGACATTCAGTGAAATTTCTTATCAATTGGGTTTTTTTTGCTTCTGAAACATCATAGAAAAAAATTTATAGTGAAAATGCCACGATAACCTATTTGGAGCAGTGAAACCCTAGAATCCAAAGCTCGGATACCAAATGTTATGGAACCAGCTCACAAAAAGATAGAAAAGATAGATGAACGCCTTATAAATAAGCCTCTTCTAGGGGGCAACCTCCTTTACATTACACAAATGAACAATTCTTGGATAATTCAAATGACAAAACCTCCTTTCTATATAGGAGTCTAAGGGGTCACAATATAACCAAGCTGACCTAACAATAATAATATAAAGGCACAAAAATAACAATAGAGGGATTCTATAGGGCATAGTAATAACAATATGGGGACAATAGGGGCACACCAATATTAATAAGGGATACAGCTACAATATTAATGGGGGCATCACTAGTATTATAGGGACCTAACAAAGGTTTTCTACTGGGAAAAGTTGAATTAGAAAGAAAGATTATGGAAGTTGATGATGATGATGCAAGTAATGTTGAAGTTTCAAATCTACCAAAAGCAAAAGATACAACAATCCATGTCCCAAAGAAAAAGTTAAAAATACCACATGATGCTCATCCTTAAACTCCAAATCTTCTTACAATACATCAGGGAAAGGAGGAATTGGAAATCATTGTAGTTGTTGCACACCCTCCAAACTTTTGGCTTGTACTCAGATTTTTGAGCCTTCCTAGGTCTTTCCCTTGATTTTTGCAAACACTTAAGCTCATGTCATGAGCTTTCCCCAAGTTTTTTGAACCCTTTTTCCTGTTGGATTAATTGTCGTCTTTTGGCATGTTTGACTGATATGTCATGCTTGCGAACCTTTTATGGTGGTTTTGAAGGTTAGTCTTTGTGTATACGAGTTGTCCTAGTCATGTAAACACCTATCATGCTCATATATAAAGTCTTGAGCACTGTCGTTCAAGTGTCGTCATAGTCATCCAAAAGTCTATCTCAAGTGTCGCACTTGTCACTTTTTTTCATGAGGCAGTGACACAGAGGGTAATGCTTTGTCTTATTGTTCCAATGGTCTGTGTTTTCATGTCATCAAAGTATGCTAAATGTGTGATCACAGTTTTAGTTTATAATGAGTCTATCTTCCTTACACACTTAGCCATTTTCAGAAAATCTTCTCGACCAGGCAACTCAGCTTCATCGGGTCCCAACTAAGATACGCACTGCATAGTCTTAGCCCTCATTGTTGTGACCTTTCTTCCTGGAATTATGTAATGCACATTCACTGTCCTCTAGTGTTTTTTTACGACATAATCCCAAAGCCCAGTAGCCTTCCTTGACCCTCATAGTTGTAGAGTTGTGCCTCCCAGTCTGCCTTGAACTACACACTTTGCACTTTCAGTACTCAAGATTTTCCCTTGCCTAGTGGAAACCCACAATATGCAGAGATACCAGCCTCCCTTGACCTCAAGAACTGTGCAGATGTGTCCTTTAGTGTCCATCCCTCATCCAGAGCTCATTTTCCTCAAGAACTGCACAAATTTGTCCTCCGTGTCCTTCGGGTCTCTATGTTTCGCAATCCCCCTTTCCTCTAAAATGTGCATAGAACTGACCTCTTAGGGCCTCATCCCACACAAGCCACTACTTGTTTGAACTGCACAATCCTAGCTCTCAAAGGCCTCTGCGCAATTTTTCTCCCCAATGGGGACTATGCTAAAAAGTTCCTTGGCCATGCCTGAGTTGCACTCTACACAGTATCAATGATCAATATCTCTCCATGTCACCTGGAACTATGCAAGACATAGTTACTAGGCCCTCTCTCCTAGCATGTCACTAGCCCGGGGCTCAGTTCATGGATAATAATGCATCATCTTAGGATAGGGAATTTTCAGATTGATGTCGTTCCGTCATGAGTGAATTGTAGGAACAATTACACTATCAAGTCATGACGAGATGATGAAAAAGGATAAGAAGGAGGGAAGCATGCCTAAAGACTCACGTGTAGCTGAATGGATGAGTGGACCTACCAAGAGCAAGAAAAAGGAACACAAGTGTGCAACCACCTTCCAAGATCGAATATCATTGAAGACCCCACATCATCAAGCTATACAGAGGAGAAGAGAAATTATATCCAAGAACATGTCTATCACTCAATAACAGTAACGGCTTGGCATTGCCACATCATCAATCCATTCCATGTCAGCAGTGTCATTTCAAGTCATGTCATGAGTTTTCATATACCACATCACTATTGTGGGCCATGTATATTGTAAATCAAATGTATTGTAAAGTGGAAGTCCAATGGACAAACATGAATATGAAGATTCATGTAAGTTGAAAAGTCATAGGAAGTTGAACAGTCATCAGGGTAGTCAAAAAGGCACAAGGGGTAAGCATCACCCCTTGGTTATATATACCCCCTCATTGTATGAGAAAATGAATTTTCACCTTGGCTCCTCTTGCAAGGCATTAGAGAGATCAGCTAGTTCTTTAAGGAGCAAGAAGTGGCTCCAATGTCCCACTACTGGGGCTAGTGATATAGAATGGAAAATATGTGGCTTGAAACTTTTTCTTAATAACAAAATCCTTTTCAATCTAGCACATTCTTCATGCATGAAATATGAATGTTTGTAAGACTATTATATGAACGTTTTTATTTCAAGTTTGCTTTCACATGTACTAATATAATTGAACTATTTTAATTATTTTAGTGCTTATCTTATTGAGAATGAGTTGTAATGGTTGTTATCTTTGTCTCATCCTGATGGACTATTCCATGGGATACTAGATATATATTTCTTTGCTTATTAGTTATAACGATTGTCACATCTGTTGTAGACTATTCTGTTGGATGTTATATGGACATCTCCTTATTTGTTTGTTGTAAAAACTATCACATCCATTGTGGACTATTTCGTTGGATGTTGGACATGCCCTTCTGGTTCTTGTGTGTCTTTTCCTAGGTGGTACTATTACCTCACACTTAGAGGCTCATTTTTCTCTCTCCCCTTGCAGTAGAAGAACGTAGACATAGTTGCATTGTACATACACCAGGCACACTTCCCTTGCTTTTTGAAGACACCATTGCATCACTCTCTTGTGCTGATAGTTATAGTTAAGGAAAATCTCTAAGGATTTGGAAACCAGGCCTTTATATCATATGGGAATCCTACAACAAATAGTGTGAGTTCTGATTGGGGCTTCATATAGGGGAGATCCCCCGAATGTTGGTGAGTCCAGCACTTTCAACATTTCTGGTGCTAGAAGGATGTAAGCCAGTATTTTATGGTTGATTGTCCCACCGACCCCACAAATCCATCTTCTAGTCAAGGCAAAAACCTTCACATTGTCTCCCCTACTTGTAATTCTAAATATGGTAACTCTTCGTTGCCCAAGCTTGAATGTGAAATCTCGTATAACCAACTTTGAGGCGTCTACTGCATCACCCGTCAGTTTGCAAAATTTGTTGGGTTGATTCTGGTAGTAATCAGTCTTCCATATTCTCAAAAGAAGAACAAAACCACCCCCACAGGAGTAGTGGTCTCGTCTATTGAAGAAGTGGTTATCGCCTCTCTTGAAGAACTAGAAGATGTTGTGGAAAGGGAGGAAGAACCTCCACTCTTTCAAGGAGGAGAAGGAGTTCACCCCTTACTCTTGGGTTCAAATTATGATGGGACATGCGGAGAGGAAGAAGAAGAAGAAGAGGAAGAGGAACCATCAGATTCAGAAGAGTAAGAGGAGGATAGCGAAGAAGAAGACATAACAGAGAATAATTTGGATTGGATGACTCAGGGCCCACTGGCACTTCCAAGTGTCCTGTACAAGATGCCAAGGCACGTAGAAAATATCTTAATGAAATATGACCCTGACAAGACAGTGAAGACTAAAGATCACTTGGACAACTTCTACCTACATATGCAAACACTTAAGGTACGTTACTACGATGTTGCATGCAGAATTTTTCCATGTACCTTGGATGGTAGAATAGTTGTATAGTATCATGGCCTTCCTCCAAACTCCATCCAGAATTGGAGGGCCTTCAAAAGGATCTTTCTTGAAAAGTTTACTGAAGACAAGACCCCTGCCATGTTAGTGAAGGAGTTGGGTAGTCTTAAGATGGAGTATAAGGGAAAATTTAAAGATTTCAATCAGATCTTTAATCACATCTTGAAAAAGTTTTCGGATGACACAAAACCTCATGACTCCATAACCACAAACTACTACACTTCTGCCTTGCCAACAAGTATTGCGCATTTTGTAAACCGAACTACGAAACAGACATTGACATAAAACTATGAAGAGGCTATTGTCATTAAGAAGGACCTGCGTGTTATTGGAGTCATCATAGATGATGAGTCAACAAAAGACTCCAAGGACATGGCTAAGATGCCCCAGGCCTCCGTGAGCAAGGCTAAGGAAAAGGAACATAATGATCTTGAAAGCCTAACTCTTATAGTGAAATCCTTGACCACTAAAATGGTTGAACTCAAACAAAGGACAAGTGAGACTACCATGAGCAGCAGGCCTCCCAATTTCATGCGTAGAAGAAATTCAGCTTCCGGAAGTAGCAACAATCAATTGGCAAAATTTGTGCAAAGTTACAATGTGGTTCTGAACATTGAGAAGATTGGCACAAATCTGTATTGTGTGTTTGATAATGAACATCATTCGGAAAAGACGTTCCCATAGTGGAACCATCTCATTATTAGAATGGTTGCATAGTTTGTTAACTCAGTCATGGTTGAGGAACAGGCTGAGCCCGATGAAGAGAAAGAAGAAGTTGTTGCAACTGATGAAGTTCTAAGACTTGGGCATGTAGTTAACATGTATCATTGTGTTCTTGCGGCCCAAAAGAGAATTGTTGATAAGCAGCCTATAAGTGATGGTTCAGCCTAGAAGTAGAGTCGATACAAATTAAGAAGCCAAGGGCTCACCACTATGATTGAGGCGCTGAAACAGAAGTTCAAATAAATTTTTTTAAGAAAACTCAATCCTTCGGCTAACTCAACACAGAACACTCAAAGAAAGTCCGAGAAAGAAGTTTCAACGAAAAGTGTTTTCGACAACAATAAGGGCATAACCATCCCTCCAGAAACCACAAACCAAGTTCCATCCCCGGAAAACCTCAGCCAGTCTTCCCACTATAGATTACATTATACAGGATATGAAGAAGGCTCGTGTAAATATCTCTCTATTCAAACTTAATAAGATCACGAGCAAGCGGGACATCCTTCTATGGGTACTTGGACAAACCTCTACTGGCAATGCAACCTCTTTAGACAAGGGATCTAATAAGTCTCATGACGCTCTCGCATATGTACTCAATGCACTCACGATGGAAGGAAACATGCTTTGCCCATCATTCTTATTAACATTTGAAATCTTCATCTTCAATGTACACAATTGCTTGGTCGATTCCAGTGCATCAATGAATGTCATGCCACTATCTATGGCTAAGACGATCAATTCTAAATGGGACAAGATTGATGCACAAAGCATTCTGCTAGACAGAACTCATGTCTAGGCAATTGGTGAACTTAGGGATGCCATCATCTGGTTATCATCTGACGGGTGAGTTCAACAATGTATCAATATAGTGATTGTGGACATTCTAGAAGCATATGGAGTGTTGTTGAGCAGAGACTGGTCAAGATAGCTTCAAGGATACTTTGCCATAGACTGGCCACACTTATGGCTTCTGTATAGGATAGGAAAATCAGATTTGGGTAGAGTCAAAGAGATACATGAATCACACGGTGACTCCCTTGAATGGGCATAACAAGCCAATGGCTTTTGCAGAGTTATTATTTAGCAATTATTTCTGGAAACACAGTTGGTGTGTTATCTTGCAGATCCATCCCCAGTTCCACTAGACACATAATTGGATCTCCTTCCATGTCCAACTGGTGATAATGAGCTTTGTATAGTTAGTAGTAGTAGCAGCAGTAGTAGTAGTAGTGTAGTAAGCAGTCCATGTACATATGATATGTGGACTATGTACTTTGATGGATCCAAGACACGGGAGGGCTCTAGAGCTGGTTGTGTTTTAATAGACCCGCTGCAAAAAAAAAAATTGATCTCTTGTCGCTTGGAATTCGAGTGCACGAGTAACACTACAAAGTATGAATCACTCGTCTTGGGCTTAAAGAAGGCCATTGACCTCAACGTTGTTGTTTCAAAAGTGGTAGGTGACTCCGAGATCATGGTGTGTCAGGTATGTAACACTATACATTGTGTGTCACCTCATCTTAAGAGTTATCAACAAGAGGTATGGTGACTCATCTCTCACTTCCAAGCTTTCAATATTATTTCAGTACCAAGAATGCATAATGCAGCAACAAATGCCTTGGCAAATGTTGTTGCTAGGATGTTACCATTACAGGACAAATGTTTTATTGAAATCTTGTATAACGTCCCAGATAATATAACTAACTTACATGGCTTTTATGAAGACCACTTTATGGCCAATGCTGACGTATTCAAAGATGCAACAATTGACGAGAACGAGCATGAACATAAACTGTAGGATGCAACCAATGCAAGTAAAGGCAATGTCATCCCTAAGGGTGTGGTATCACTGGAAAAGTTGTATGATCTGTAGAACCGCTTCCGGGGGCCTATTAATGCCAAGACCCACATTTCCACTTTGTCTCATGACCAAATCAACTTAGGAATTGAGAAAGATCTAAATTTTGTTAATCTCGGTACTTGCTGCACACCACAAGAACGACAAGCCTTCAACCGCTTATTCAAGCAATACTGTGATGTATTTGTGTGAACATACGATGATCTCAATACATATCAGACAAGAATAATCCAGCATGTGATACCAATCAAGGAAGGGGCCAAGCCATTTCAGCAGAAACTAAGGAAATTTCACCTAACGCTTGAGCCCCTCATACAAAAGGAGTTAAGAAAATTTTTGGATGCTCGGATCATCTACAATGTGTGACATTCAACATAGGTATCAAACTTGGTTTCTATACGAAAGAAGTCCAGGGAGATCCACCTATGCGTAGATTTCCACAATCTCAACTGCGCCTCAGACAAGGATAACTACCCCATGTCGTCCATGGAGAAAATACTACAAATAGTATCGGGGGTTGAAACATTTTCTTTGCTCGATAGATTCTCAAGTTACAACCAGGTTCTGGTAGCAGAGCCTAACATATTAAAAACTATGTTTCGGACAAGGTGGGGCACATTCACATCTCGACGAATGTCATTTGGGCTAGTCAATGTTGGTTCAACATTCCAACATGCAATGGACATTGTCCTTTTTGGGCTTATTGGACAGAGCATAGTGTTCTACCTTGAATACGTGATAGAATTTTCCAAACAACGATCAGACCGCCTACACCATCTAAAGAAAATTTTTGAGCGATGTATTAAATAAGGGATATCCTTGAATCCCAAGAAGAGTATCCTTGCAATGTCTGAAGATAATCTCCAAAAACACATCATTTCTAAAAGTGGGATCAAGGTAGATCCAGATAGGGTTTGAACCATCACACAGATTCCCCACCCAGTGAACAAGAAATCCATGCAGTCTTTCTTAGGGAAGATCAACTTCCTCTGAAAGTTCATCTTTGACTATGCTCAGATTATTAAAATCATACAAGATATGATCAAGAAGGACGTAGCCTATAAATGGGATAAGAGGGAAAAGGACATGTTTCCTTGTATCAAGAAAGCTATAGCAGAAGCACCCATGTTGTATAGCCCCAAATTTGGTAAAGAATTCTTGCTCTACACTTTTTCTTCTGACACTTCTCTTGCTATTGTGCTAACTCAGAAGGATGAGTTGAACATTAATGGCCTATCTCCTTCACGAGTGCAAGTCTACAAGGACCAGAGCTCAAATACCCCATCATGGAAAAATAGGCTTATGCAGTGTACAAGGCAGTAAATCACTTCAGACCCTATCTGTTAAAAATTTGTTTTGTTATCTTTGTTCCACACCTAACAATAAGATCATTGCTCGTTCTACAAGAGCTGGGTGAAAGGAGGGTGAACTGGATGGCTGAATTACAGGAATATGATATTGATATTAATGCAATTCACACCATCAAGGGTCTTGGTCTTTTCCAATTAGCAGCAGAGGCAGTAAATTTCAAAGAGGAAGAAGAAGATATCACAGGGTGGGAGAAAGAAATTGAAATGTACAACGTTGAACGAGTCACCCCCACTATGGACAAAAACACTTGGTACGTGGATGTGACCCAATACCTCGAGAATGGCACCATTCCCCCCACTTCTCTACATTAAAAAAGAGGGCACTTAGACTCAAAGCATTGTCATATCAGTTGGTGCATTGGGTGCTTTTCATAAAGCACCACAATGGAGTATTACTCACGCATTTGGAGGCACACGATTTAGAAAAGGTTTTATGTGACCTCCATGATAGACTAGTTGGAGGACACTTCACGGGCAACACCACAGCACATAAGGTCATGTGGGCCAAATTTTACTAGCCTACATTATTCAAATATGCTCATGCTTATGCCTACAAGTTTTTGGTTTGTCAAAAGTGTGGTGGCAAAAATCAGAAGTCATCAGCCCCACTGCAACCTGTTATAGTGGAAGAAATGTTTCAATAGTGGGGCTTGGATATCATTGGGGAAATATTCCCACACTCATCGAAGCATCACCTCTATATCCTAACTACTACATATTATTTCACACGATGGACAGAGGCAATTCCGTTAAAATAGGTGAACAATCATGAAGTCATCATCTTTCTACAACATAATATCATCTCCAAGTTCATCATTCCTACATCACTTGTTTTGACCAATGGAACATACTTTTCCTTGTTAAAGCTTTATGATTTTGCATTGGAAAATGGTGTTATCTTGAAAAAAAATTCTAATTATTATCTTTAGGAAAATGGTTTGTTGAATCCATGAACAAGAACCTCATCGGTATCATCAAAAATACCATACTCCCTGAACAACGAAATTGGCACCCCACTTTGGTGAATGCCTTATGGGCTAACCGAGTCATGCCTAAACCTTCTTTGAACACCTCGCCTTACTTCCTGGTGTATGGAAAAGAAGCCATCCTCCCACCAAACATCTACTTGACTACTCCCCAACTATCCCAAGAATCCCAAGACAAGCCATGTATTTTGGTTTAGCATAGGATGGACACTTTGCACAAGCTACAGGAAGAAAGGCTAAAAGCCAAAGAAAAAATCTTACTTCACCAGAGTCATATCAAGAGATGGTTTGATAGAAAATATGCAAGAAAAAATAACTTTAGTGTGGGAGACTTAGTCTAAAGTGGGATAAATCCCACAAGGACAAAGGAAAACACACTAAGTTTCAGTCCCTGTGTATTGGTCCATACATAGTTTGCAAGAAGCTTCTCCAACACACGTATCATCTTTAATCACTTGACAGGAAGATTGACTCTCTCCTTGTCAATGACCAATACTTAAAACAATATTTTCAAAGAATATATGGAGTTGTGCCCCGCACTATGTACATAGTCTTTAGTTGTTTGTTGTTTATGTCTTTGATTCAGTTTTGTGTTGTTTTGTCATGGAAATAAGTGTTGTGCCTTACTTTGTTGTGGCGTTTAAGTGTGTCTGGTCTAAACAGTCTTGTGCCACTCCATCATTTGGTTAACTTCTTGTTCGTCTTCCTTGTGTTAGTTACATATTTTGGCCAATGAAGTTATGATGGAAAATAGGATCCGTCCGTAAGGACAATTTTGGTCCAACCATGAACCTGTGTATAGTCTGGAAACTTCATGTCTACACTCAGTTCTCTACTTTGGTGTTTTCAATCCTATCCAACTAGTATTAATGGAGAATGGGAAAATCTAAATGAGAAAACCCAAATCAGAGGTCTTTATATGCTTCTATGAAGGAACAACCTCTCCTACTATCAATAAGTCAAGATCCCTCTTCTGCCCCAAAATAAATAACTGTCGATTCACAGTTCACTTTAAATAAATAGATAAATGTGAAATAGGAGACAGGTTTCCTGCGCAGATAGGTGAAGCAAGAAACTTTGTCGAGGTATTGTTCAGGCTCGCTGGAAGTGGAGCAATGTTTTTGTTCCTGTGTGACTCTGTCGGGTTACTTACCAATCTTGCTGGTAGCAGAGAAATGTTTATGTTCCTGCATGACTCTATCGGGTTACTTACCAGTCATGCTGGCAGCGCCAAAGATGAAAAACTATACTCTGAAAATCTTAAGCTCGCGAGCTAAACTACCCTTCCCAAATCGAAACATTGTGATTATGTTGAATCTTATGTTGTGTTCAAGTGGGAAGGTATAGAGGATACCATGTCTGCCCATGGGGTAAGTGTGGAATCCAAGGTAATCTGCATGATGAATCAATACTCCCTGAAGAACCAAGGCCCTGCATAGAGGAAACTAACCAAGACAAAGAAGCTAGAATTTAAGCAGTGTGTCGCCAAGTGTTGTAGCTGCTGCAGCACCCTCCAAAATTTTGGCTTGTATTCAAATTTTTGAGCCTTCATTGGTCTTTCCCTTGATTTTTTCAAACACTTAAGCTCATTTCACGAGCTTTCCCCAAGTTCTTTGAACTCTTTTGTCTGTTGGATTAATTGTCATCTTTTGGAATGCTTGACTGATATGTGATGTTTGTGAACCTTTTCTAGTGGTTTCGAAGGTTGGTCTTTGTGTATACGAGTTGTCCTAGTCAAGTAAACACTTATCACACTCATACACAAAGTATTGAGCACAAGTGTCATCACAGTTGTCCAAAGGTCTATCTTAAGTGTCACACTTGTCACTTCTTATCATGAAATAGTCACACAGAGGGTAATGCTTTATCTTGTTGTTCCGATGGTCTATGTTTTCGTGTCATCAAAGTATGCTAAGTGTGTGATCACATTTCAATTTCATCATGAGTTTATCTCCCTCCTCCACTTAGCCATTTTCATAAAATATTCCCTACCAGGAAACTTAGCTTCACCGGGCCCTGACTGAGTTGAGCACTGCATAGTATGAGCCCTCATTGATGTGACCTCACTACCTATAACTACGCAGTGCATAGTCACTTTCCTCAAGGGTTTTTGTACTATGCAATCTCAGAGCCCATAAGCATTCCTTGACCCCCCATAATTGCGAAGTTGCACCTCCTAGTCTTCCTTGAACAGTGCGCTTCACACTTTCAACCCTCAAGATTTTCTCTTGCCTACTAGAACCCCATAATGCACAGAGATCCCAGCTTACCTTGGCCTCTAGAGCTACACAGATATTTCCTTTAGTGTCCTTCCCTAAGCCAAAGCTCATTGTCCTCAAGAACTACACAGATTTTTCCTCCATGTCTCTCTACTGCCCAAACCCAATTGCCTCTTAAAATTGCGCAAAACTGACCTCTCAGGGCCTCATCCTACACTAGCCACTACTTGCTTGAAATTTGCAATCCTAACTCTCAGTGGCCTCTGAGAAATTTTTCTCCCCAGTGAGGACTGTGCTAAAAATTTCCTCGATCAAGCCTTAGCTATGCTCTACGCAGTCTCAGTGATCAAGCTCTCTCCTTGTCGCTTGGAACTGTACAATGCTAAATTACTAGGCCCTCTCTCCTATCATGTCACTTGTCTTGGGATCAGTTCATGGATAATAATGCATCATATTAGGATAGGGAGTTTTCGGATTGATGTCATCCTGTCATGAGTGAATTACAGGAATAGGTACAGTATCAAGTCATGGCGAGATGATGAATAAGGAGAAGGAGGAGTGAAGCATTCTTAAAGACTCACTTGTAGATGAATGGATGAGTGGACCTACCAAGAGCAAGAAAAAGGAACACAAGTGTGCAACCACCTTCCAAGACCGAAGATCATTGAAGACCTGGCATCATCAAGCTATGTGGAGGAGAAGAGAAAGCATATCCAAGAACACATCTATAACTCAACAGCAATAGCGGCTTGACATTTCCACATCATCAAGCCATTCCATGTGAGCAGTGTCATGTAAATTTGTATCATGAGTTTTCATATACCACATCACTATTGTGGGCCATGTATATTGTAAAGTGGAAGTCCAATGGACACACATGAATATGAGGAATCATGTAAGTTAAAAATTCATAGGAAGTTGAACAGTCAAGAGGGTATTCAAAGATTCACAAGGGGTAATCATAACACCTTGGTTATATATACCCCCTCATTGTATGAGAAAAGGACTTCTCACCTTGGCTCCTCCCGCAAGGCATTAGAGAGATCAGCTATTTCTTTGAGGAGCAAGGAGTGGCTCCAATGTCCCACTACTGTGGCTAGTGATGTATAATGTAAATATGTGTCTTGGGACTTCTTCTTAATAACAAAAGTCTTTTCAGGCCAGCACGTTCTTCATGCATGAACTATGGATGTTTGCAATAATATTCTGTGAACATTTGTATTTCATGTTTGTTTTCATATGTACTAAGATAGTTGAACTATTTCAATTATTTTAGTGCTTATCTTGTTGAGAATGTGTTGTAATGTTTGTTATCATTGTCTCATCCTTGTGGACTATTCCATAGGATACTAGAGATATATTTCTTTTCTAATTGGTTATAACGATCATCGCATCCGATATGGACTATTTCGCTAGATGTTAGACAGATATCCCCTTATTTTTTGGTTGTAACAACTATCACATCCCATGTGTACTATTCCACTGGATGTTGGACAACCCCTCTGGTTCATGTGTGTCTCTTCTTGGGTGGTACTATTACCTCTCACTTAGAGGCTTACTTTTCTCTCTTCCTTTGCAGTAGAAGAACCTAGACACAGTTGCATTGTACACTCACCGATCACACTTCCCTTGATTTTTGAAGACATGGTTGCATCACTATCTTGTGCTAATAGTTAGAGTCAAGGAAAATCTCTAAGGATTTGGAAATCATGCCTTTATATCGAATGGGACTCCTAGACCAAACAGTGTGAGGTTTGATTGGGACTTCACATCGCGAAGATCCCCTGAATGTTGGAAGGTCCGGCACCATCAACAGAAACAAAATTACATGATGCTAAAGGAGCCATTGCATTATTAAGAAATCAAATTGAAGAGTTAAATCAAGAATTTCAAACACTTTAAAAATCACAGTTTGAACATCTCTCAAGGGATGATCTTGATATTGCATTATCCAAAGAATTGGGAAACTTGACAGTTAAAGCTATGGAGTGCAGAAAATTAAAAGAGGAGCTTACTAAATTAGAGCAAGATAATGAACAGAAAACAAAGGCCCTTGAGGAATCTCTAGCTAAACAGAAATAATTAAAGGCAGGATTAAGGTCAATGAAGCTCAGTTTGATTAATACTAAATATGTTATTTGGAACCATCTTGATGTGGAACTTAAAAGATTGAAGGATTATTTTGCACAGGTTGAAGATGAAAAAGAATTGGAAAATTATTGTTTGAATCAGGCTTCCATTTTTCAGAAGGATCTAGGAGACAAAACTATGAAAGTCATAAATGTTGTAATATTTCTTAAAATAAGGATCGATTCTCATTTGGTTTTTCAGACTGAACTTGTTTTTCAAGCTAAAAAGTATATTGTGAAAGATGGCTTAATAAAGGACATGATAGACAAATCAAATTATATGTTCAGAAGAGTGTCAGGTTTTAAATATATCTTCTGGGATCTTTTTGTACATGGCCTACCAAGCTTCTGGAATGATCAAGGAGTGCTTATCCGAAATAAAGAGTATTAGGCCAAATTTCAAGAAAACAAGAATGACACATCACAATTCAATCATACTTCTTCTAATTTAATGAGTCAAAAAAATTTCCACCTTTTAGAAAAACATTTAATATTCTTAATCAAACAAGAAGAGTCATCAATGATTGACCACCGAACTATTATGATTTTCACACATAATTGAACACTTTGTATAGAGAGATGATAGGAACATCATTACCATCAACAACCATCTAACAAAGGATAACTTCATTCAACAAGAAATGGATTGCATTGGAGGAATATTCTACTTCAATTGATCATGACTTGTAGACAATCCCAGGATTTCTGCAATATATTGCAAATTTATCTTATTTTGTTGCTAATATTGGGTTTTTTCCCCAAAGATTGTAGAAATGAATATTTTGTAAAAAAATTATAAATTTTGTCATCACGATGAGGAAAAGGTTTGGATTTTGAGAAAATAAAGACTATTTTGTGTATGAAATACTTTTTTTTTTAAATTAATTAAATTTTATCAAGATCATAAGTACTTGAGCAATTGAAACCAGAGATTCATGTGTTGGTATTTTCCAGTCTGTGTTCTTTAGTGATTATTTCCTTTTAGTATTTAGTTTTATGTGTTATCTTCAGTGTTTTAATGTAAGAAAAGGATTCAAAATTCATCTTTGATGCTCTATTTTCATCACAATCTCATGTATTCACTATTTTCCTTCTAAAATCACTACAAAATTCATCTCTGATGCTCTATTTTGATGGGATTTTTTCTTTACTCCACCACCATACTCAATGATAATTTTTTCTAAGGAAATACCACCTACCTTGCCTCTATAATTTCTTTGTTCGTACCACCTGCATCTTAGATACCTCTTGATTAATTTTCATATCTTTTGACTCCATGCCCAATAGTTTTAGCTTCTCATCCCTACCAAATTTATACATATTATTCTAGTTGAAGATATAGCCATTGTTTTATTAGATG
Source organism: Pinus taeda (assembly GCA_000404065.3). Taxonomy (NCBI): domain Eukaryota; kingdom Viridiplantae; phylum Streptophyta; class Pinopsida; order Pinales; family Pinaceae; genus Pinus; species Pinus taeda. Next base: position 97,759 of record APFE030501046.1, on the reverse strand, counting down.
AGTTGACGTTAAAGTGACACCAGATAGCAGGCTCATAGAGAATCGCTAAGTCAAGTAAAATCATGAGTGATAACAGGGTCAATGACTTAGGGGTTAGGTGATTTAGGGATTTTTTGTTAAGGGATTAGGGATTAAGGCTTAAGGCTTAAGGGTTTGAGGATTTGAACTTAAGGTATTAAGGATAAATGGATAAGGGGTCGGGTGATTTAGGTATTTTGTTTTTAAGGGTTTAGGGCTTAAGGGTTCGAGGATTAGGGCTAAATGGTTTAAGGGTCAATGACTTAGGTGTTAGGGGATTTTGGGCTTTGGTGTTTTAGGATTGTGAATTAAGGGATTAGGTCTTAAGGGTTTAGGGATTAAGGATTAGTAGTTATGGGATTAAAGACCAAGTGCTTAGGCATTAGGGGCTGAGAGGTTTTACAGGGTAAGGGCCTAGTTATTATTGGTTAATGGTATTTTTTTGTAAATTTATAATTATTTTCTTATTATAAAGTTTGTTTTATAGTATGTGATGTATTTTTTAATATTTTGTTTTAATTAAGATTGATTTGGATTGTTATATATGTAAATTTAAAAGATATTATTGAGATTGAATATTCGTGTTTTGTAATGAAATAGGAAAATGAAGTTGCGCTTTAATTTATTAAATTTTCATCTAACTCTAGGTGATTAAAATATTTTATTTGTTTAATTATTTTATGTTTAGTTCTTAATAAAACATAATAATAAAAATTATGTCGACCAATATTAAAATGAAAACAATATAAAAATAATGAAGTTAACAAAGTTGGTTATTCAAATCATTATGAGATACGTGCATTAATATTTTGTTGACTTTTATGTCTTCACTAACATATGTTGATACAAAATGAATGGAAGAAGCATTCAAATAATCCTAATTTTTTTGGTAACAATTCATACCATATCTTGAACGCCTTAATGTTATTGCAATGGGTAATTTGTATTGACACATATAATATTGAAGCATTTCAAAGTTTAGGCCATAAGAATCATCTTTTATTAAACATGGATTACAAATAATTTTGAAAAATTAGAATTCTTGGTCATTAACATTATTGTCTGCAATAATGTCATCCAGTGTATCATTGTGACTGTTCATATGATCTTTCAAGTAGTTAATATTTTCATCATCCTCATCTTGACCTGCACCATCTTCATCATCATTGAAATTTGATTGTAGACCACCCATATTGTTACTAGATGTATTTGGATCATCCTTTTCTATACCATCCATATTGTTGTCTTCCATAACATCATCTTACTTTGTATTTTTGCCTTGTTGTGCCTAAACATAACCATATTTGGCATCATCATGGATGTCAATTTCTTCGATTTTTCTCTAATCCTTCTCCCTCATTTTGTTGGCCATTATTGTTTGTTTAGTATCCACTAATGCATCATCAAATACATGCCTTAATCTTGGATCATAATGTATGAAAAATATCAATTCCAGGTCCATAATATCTTCATAGAAAAATGTATGCACATGAATGAGTACATACATGTATTTGGCGCATGTTATAACAATTTTATTGATTAATAAACACATGTATATATCCGCAATAAACAATGTATTAATAGATTATTGATCACTACCACTTTTTATTTGAGTTAAATAAATACCTGCTCACAATGAATTGATAGAACATAAGGCTCCTTATCCTGTGGAAGGAACTTTGAGGAATCTATCGAAAACAATCCACTATGGGTATCATGTCTTTGTGTCCTCTCAAATGCTTCATACCATCTACACTTAAATTACAACATTTAAGAGAATGGTAATCCAACTCAATAATTTCTTGTAATTTTCCAACATATTGTAGATTCCCTTCAATAACATTCTTATATTTTGAGCTTGATCGATTGGATTGCTTTAATTCAATCATGTTACATCTACATGTTCGACATGATAATGTGGACCATATGCTCACATTGTTGGATATTTCCTTGCCTATGAAAGGCTATTTATTTTGGTTAAAACAAATATAATGACGAATATTAAAATAATTAATAGTGTCAAAATTGAAAGGAAGCAACATTCTGTAAAATTCCAATTGTACATTTCTTTCACATCCTCTAGACATGTTGATTTCATCTTTTGTTACATTTGAATCTATACCTGCATCTTCTATTTGATTTTGAATTTGTTTAGTAACTCATTCTAATGTGAAATCTTTGCCCAGTTCCCCTTGTAGATCAATAGGAAATGGGGCATTCCTTGGGTTCGATCTCTTATATTGTCTCCTTCATTCTAACGTTTCTCCTCTCATTTATCATTTAAATCAATTCATTTGTTCATAAATTCCATGTGGTACAGAATGAACTTGTCAAGTATAGCACTTTCATCTACACCTATTACATGTCAACATGTTTTTTTCAAACTCCAAAGGCCATGTTGTTAATTTGAAAAATAAATTACAAAGTAAATTAATAATTGCAATAAAAACAACCACAATGATCATGATTTTACCTACTAATTTCTACTTGAACACCATTAGATTGTGGTTTTTCTAGCCCATATTCAAAATCCTTACCAAGGAATTCACATAGGAAGAAAAATGCTTCATTCAATACATACCCTTCATCCATGCAACCCTCTAGGTGCCCCTTTTGTTGGACATATCTTTTAGAGTTTTCATATACCTCTCAAAGAAAAACATCCAACTTCGTTGATATGACACCCGCCAATTTAATTTCATTGACTAGGTGTATAAGTAAATGGACTTGTAGGTCCATGAAACTTGTAAGGAGCTCCTTCGCAAATACACATACAATTTATGCAATTTACTTCTTCCATTTTGGCACTTCGCATTTGTGGATCTCTTGGGATGTCACCCACCTAATATAAGAATAGTAAATTAGTATGAAGCTTTAGGAAAAAATGAAAATACAATACAATATCTCTATGTCTCTCACACATTAACAATCCATACCAAATACCTTGCAAATGTTGACGATTGACTTATGGAATTCCTCAATTCAATGGTAAGACATGAATCCCCCTTAATTTCCAATGGCATGATATGTTGTCAAACACATTTATCAAAGGTAATTAGCTATTTTGTCACGTAATAGAATATCGTAATATATTTTTACCTAATCAATTTTACCAATAAATGTTAAATGATGATATATAATACCTTCATTCAATTATGAAAATCACGTGTTTTAAATCTTGTGATATGTCCATCAACTATAAAAGTTTTATCTAATGATAACCCATAGCCAGTAGGTGTCCTTATTGAATGTATGACATTTTTTAGTTGGTCTAGCTCGTTATTTTTCAAAATCCATGGATATTCTGCATATTTTTCATTTTCCCTACTTGGCCACAATTGTTTTATATCATATTTGGTATGTGAAAGAGAAATATCTCTCCTCGAAGACAAGGTGTCATTCTCTTTGCTTACTATATGTCGAAATATTAAATTTGGGACACTTTTGAAGATGTACATAGGATCTAAAAGGTGAGATATTAATATATCCTTCTAGTATGGGAGCTCATAAAATAAGGAATTCCTTTTCATCCCTTCTAGAATCTTAAATACAACTTGCTTTGGTTCTTGAATAGAATCACCTCGATCAAAAAAATCTCACCAAGCTTTCAATTCAGCATCTTCGCACTTCTTAAGCCAATCAACTAGACCCATAATCATGGGAGGGATTATATTTTCAACTTTTCCATCAAATTGATTCTTATGTGGGTTTCTAAACGTATGATCTGGTGGTAAAAAAACCTTATTGTTTGCATAAATAAATTTATGTAGATATTTAGAATACCACCTTTGAAATCGCTCTAAACATATTGGACATGTAAATATCCCCTTTGTCTAAAGCCCTGCAATTAAATAAGTAAGATTAGTAACATCAAAATGTTTACAAATTACGTACACCAATTGACAACGCATTGTAAGAAATAGATTTCAACTCACTTCAGTAGGGTGGTGAATCCTTTGTCTAACCAACCACATAGTGGCTCGATTTCTAATAATATTAATGTGCATGTCAGTTTTGAGGTTCTACTTGTGATCCAGGTGGATGTTGGTGGCCACCCACCTATCCCATTTGGACCCCCGCAATTGTCTCTTTCAGCATTTTCAGTTTCCTTAATTGTAGCACAACTTACTATTTTTAGCAGTTTTTCGGGTCCTGAACTTCCGGACCCGTTTTGAGGCCCTAAACGACGTTTTTTGGGAACTCTGGGGGCAACATGGGTACATGGACCGATGTTGCCTTCCCAAAGTGGTAGTTCTTGGATAGGTATTTCTAACGAGCTATCATACGCGTCAAACGGAGATCGTATGCCAAAGTTACGACCCCGGGAAATTAATGTACCAATTTACCCAAAACGGGGCCCACAATTTGGCGTTTCATCT
>APFE030501046.1:22273-90227 GCA_000404065.3 Pinus taeda | reverse complement strand
CATCAAGGAGCAGTACTACCCTGTCAAAAGCTATGAGGACAAATACATCAAATGGACCACACTGCGGCAGGGACGAGACCAAGATGTGCCAGAGTTCAGAAACATTTTTCATACCCTTCGCACAAAGTTGGGTATCAAAGATTCTGAGTTGCATCTGGTACTCAGATACCGCGGCTGCCTACACAGATACATCCAAGAAGAGATGGAGTTCTTGGACATCTCCTCACTCGGCACAGCATACTGATACGCTGTCAAAATCGAGCAAAAGTTCAAACAGAAGAAGCGAGACTTTGGATCTACAAATCTGAAGCCCAAAGGATAGAGCCAAGGCGGGGTAACCCAAGACAACCTGTCTAAGCCGCAAGAAAAGAACAACACCATGAAGCCGAAGAAGGACACAGGAAAGTGGTGTGAGTTCCACAAGAGTCCCACTCATAACACAAGTGAGTGTCGGACCAAGCAGTCATTAGTGGCCGAGTTGAAGGCTTCGAAATCAGATGCATGTTCTGACCCTGAGCTAGAACCCGATAAGGGGAATGGAAAAGGGAAGCAGATCATTGATGCAGATCCCAGTGCCACTGTTGCCACTGCCAAGATCCAGAGGAATGAGCACGAAGAGCCAGAGGAGGGGGAACGTCTTTTCCACTCACAGATGTGGGTGAAGGGTTCACCGCTGCAATTCATTGTCGATAGTGGCAGCCAAAAGAACCTTATTTCAGTGGAGGTCGTGAAGCGTTTGGGCCTACCGACTACACCACACCCACAGCCGTACAGTATCGGGTGGCTTCATGAAGGACGAGATCTCAAAGTTCGCCAGCAGTGCCGCCTTCCCTACAGCATCAAAACATTCACAGACGAGGTATTGTGTGATGTTACACCTCTGGATGTTTGTGATGTATTATTAGGCCAGCCATACTTGTGGAGGCGACATGCTGTGTATGAGTCAAGGCCTCGTGCTGTCATTATTTCTTTGAGTAATTCATTATACAGGATACCAGAGATAGCCCCACCTACTACCACATCTTTAATCACTGCTAAGAAAGGCAGCAAGCTCATATCACAGACTAGGAAATTTATCTACATGGTTCACTCCCAAAGTAAGGGGAAGATCGTTGCTACATCCATGACCCCCACGCAGGGTTCCTCTACGCAGCAGCAACAGCAAAGGAATACAGTCATGACAGAACACAGGAACAGCTTCTCCTCACCCACAGGGGTACCACACAAGCTTCAGGTGGGCAACAAAGTATGGTTGAATCGACAAAAAGAACGCCTTACCAGAACCCATCAGAAGCTCAGACCACTCCGACATGGTCCTTACACCAGTACCAAGGTTATGGGCAACAATGCGTTGAAACACAGCATTTCTCCATTCCTTCGCTTGCACCGAGTGTTCAATGTGGACCGTCGTCGACCATGCTTCCCACCATTTCTGGACACATCAGAGATTGCAGAACAGCTCACCAGCAACCCAGCTCAGCAGAAGCTTCCTCATCTCAGGGAGGAACTCAACGCAATGGGGACCATTGCTTCCTAAAGGGGGAGGAATGATCCAGGTGGATGTTGGTGGCCACCCACCTATCACATATGGACACCCACAATTGTCTCTTTCAGCCTTTTCAGTTTCCTAAATTGTAGCAAAGTTTACTATTTTTAGTAGTTTTCTGGGTCTTGAACTTCTGGAGCCGTTTTGAGGCCCTAAATGATGTTTTTTTGTAAATCTAGGGAAACATGGGTCCATGGAACGATGTTGCCTCCCAAAGTGGTAGTTCTCGGATAGATCTTTCTAATGAGATATTGTACGCGTCAAACGGAGATCGTATGCCAAAGTTACGCCCCCAGGAAATTGATGTATCAATTTACCCAAATGGGGCCCACAATTTGGTGTTTCATCTTCTAGGGCTAGGTTTTGGGATGTGAAGGGTTTTACATGGTTTCTCAACAATAAATAGGCCTTCAAGCCTCATTGTAACAAAGTTCAGAATATTTCAGAGGCATGTAGCCGCCACGTCTCTTCTCAGAGATACGCTGCCATCGCCCTAGTTGGTTTATTTCCATTTCTGCTTGTAAGCATATTTCAATATTTTACAGTAATGAAATGAAGTATTATTTCCACTGCATATCTGTCTTTATGGTTTTCTGAGTATTGTATTGTGTTCCTGTTTAAATCTGGATCATCTGTGCCATAGCTGGAACTTCTTGTCAGGAATAATGGCATTAATAGTCACCTACCAACCTTTCCACGCGACAGCACAGCCCTTTTGGCACAACTGCAGTCATGCTATCCCACTCTCCCTGCACAGAACCCTTTTCCTATGTCAATCTTCTAGAGACTGGTTTATAGTCTCATGCCTTCTTCCAATTGTGGGGGGCATTGAGACTATGCTTTCCATAGCTAGTCAGGTAGTCGCACCCCAGGTGTGATGTCTCAGCATCCCTACTAGCTCAGGATGTTGGCACCTTGCGAGTGCCTTCGTAATCGTTATCTCCTTAGGTGCTGCTGTTTGGGGTACACTCCTTCGATGGTGCAGTCGAATCCCTAATAGCAGGGTCAGAGCTCATCTTATTACCATGGTAGACCTGGCTAGGCTAGGTTTCCTTATGTGTAGCTTCACATGGCCTGCTTGGGCAAGGCCCTGTTTTATTGTGCTCTTTCCTTTCCTTAACATCACGCTTTTCCTTCTCTGCTTCATTTGTTTGTCATTGGTTTCACAAAGCCTGATGTTACGATGCCCATTCTAGTTTCCTACTTGTCTTGTGACTAAGAAGCACACTTGCGCCTCACTCCTCTCATAGGTTCCTCGCCTCCCTGGTATCCGTAGAGTCCCAGTGGATCATCTTAGGTTGTCCGTGCGCCCTCCTGCTTTCTTGCCAGTTTTGTTGCGAACAACTGGTGGGCTATATTGCTGCGCTGAATTCGGATTTTTGCTTCGAAGGTGGTTAGGCATTAGTACACCATGTATCCTATGTTGCTGATGAATGCTCACCCCCTTTTGTCCTCCACTTCGACCGTGCACCTGCTTCCTAAAGTTGTGGCACATTCCCCTGGTCATTTGGTGTATACTCCATCCTTATGTAGTTGTTGCACTCGGCAACCCTATTTGTGTACCCTGCTTTTCTTTCAAACCCACCAGTGCATAGTGCTCTATTGGTTCCTCCGCGTTCATTGCACCCTCCTTGGTCGGCCACTCCCCTGCATCTATCGTTACACAACATAGTTATCTAGTCGTGATATTACAACTTAGCATTGTTACCACATGCAATCAGTTCCACCATCACTCAATTTCTTCATTGGATTCCAATGTACAAGAAATATCATGTTCCCAAGAGATTCTCCCATCTGCGGTTAGATTCACCTGATCTGGGCCTTGTGCGGTGATCTGGTAGATATGATCCAGGTCCTTATCACTCTCCTTGCCGCGTACGGGTTAAGTGTAGCGTGACCATTTTCCTAGATCGAGTGGAATGACAACGCGCATAGAATTTTTCTCAAATATCATTTTTTATTCTTTTAAATTAATCACTCCATTCATGTCCGTGGCCCAGTAAATCCCTAATAATGTTGGGTAATGGTTACTGTCATCAACAATTTCTATTACCTCAAAGTCAATTTGTGTGCTTGTGCCTATGATATCTACCATGACTCCTTGTGGTCCCCCCATGACATGATCTTTTGTTGGTTCACCATCCGTAATTCAATAGGAGACCATCGTTATGTGGGCCTACCTATGCATTCCCATGTTTTTTTAGGTATTACATTAACATCTAACCCCAAGTCCAGAACGACTTGATCCATCTCACAGTCACTAATCTAGACAGTAAATCACATGTCCCGCCCCATGCGTAAGGCATGCTTACCTACCTTTATGATCATGTGTGGTTCACCAGACCCTGCGCACCTGCTTATCAATTCTTGCAATCCCTTCACCACTCCAATGTCCCATAGTAGCTTCATACATGTCTCTAAGAAAGTAGTTAACACAAAAGTATCCAACTTTGGCTCAGTCTGATCCTTGCTACCCAAAGTAGAAGGCTCCGTGAAGCTCTTCTTAGCTTCCATAAATGTTTCCTTCATGCATTCCAAATCAAATTCAGGTTGCTTTGTAGGGTCCTTGCATAGCCATGCATCCTCCTGAGGTTGCTTCCCCTTATCTTCTCCCGTAGTCACACCACTTCTATGCATCATGTTCACATTAGGATCCTCCACATGTGGTTCTGTCTTCATCATCTGGACATTCTGAGTGGGAGTAGCATGGTGCACCACGTTTTCCCACATTTGTGTAATTAGTGTGGGGAAATCTACTCCATCATGATCGAATTGGTAATAGTATGGGCAACATGTTCTCATTGGGTTTGTGCAATCCCATGTGTAGTGCCCAGATCCTCCACAATTGTAGCAGATTAATTGTTCCCTGCCTCATCCAGGTCCCATTCCTCCTTGTCCCCATCTACGTCCCTGAAATCTACCCCATACGATCACTGCAACTAGGTCCTCACCTCCTGCCTTAGTCTACATCCTATAAGCAAGTGACCATTTCATCAGCAACTCATAACTTCAGCAATTACGTCCATCATGGCCCATTGATCTACAAAAATTGAAGAATAGTTGCTGAGGGATTTCTGTTTTCCTCCCACCTGACAGATTGCACACCAGAGCAAGGATGCCACGCTCGACCCTACTTGTGCCTCTGGTCGCAATGGCACTGGTCCCCCTCCTACATGATAGTTAGTGAATATCATACAATGATCCTTATCATGGCCCTGACCTTTACATTTTATGCACCATACCTCTATGCTTGCTTCTGACTAGGGTGCTTTATCTTGTTTCAAACTTTTCATTTCTAGGCATAAGTTTTGTAGTTGCTCAAGGTTTCGTTGAAATCATAACCCTAGATCTTGTATTGGAGTTTCATGCAACCTCATCGCTGCCTCCAGTGCTTCATCCTGGGCTGAGATCTTTTGTTATGATACTACCATCCTAAGATGTGCTGTCAATGACGCCATGAACCAAGAACAGTGCTATGCATCTGTCAGCATCATGTTCGCCTCACGGATTGTACTTTCCAATTTTTGATCCAGATCCTAGAGGGTTTCACCAAGCATCATCGCGATCTCCTTGAACCTAATGATCGACTGCCTTTCTAATTTTGGTTGGCTAAATTCTTTATTCAGTGCATCCTGAGTCTCTGGCATTCCCACATTCAGGTGATCACTAGAGCTTTTATGTACCACACCAGTGCACAATCCTATAGCGCACTCACCAAAGTGGCCTTTTTAAGGTTATCATCTAAAATTCCTTGGGCTTCCCATGTTGCCTTTGCCACGAACTAGAACTTATCAGGTGCCTCATTTCCTATGCCCCTAAATACATGCAACTTGATCACATTCGCCATTCCAACCCTTGGCGATGGTGGAGATGGGGTAGGTGGAGATGTCGTTGATGTAGGCGAGGAAATTGATGGTGTGGGTGAGTGTGGTAATAGTGGAATGTGCTGGTTTATCAACCAAACCGTGCTTCTCGGAGAAAACCTAGTGAGCTCCTCTTCGCTTTCTTGCGACCGTGAAATTAGGGGACTATTTTCTAATCCTTTGATCCCTCGGAAGCCTCTCCCACTCCATGTTACCCCAGACATCAATGGATTCACATAACCTATTTCTCACATAACAACATTTTAATCCAAGTATTCAATGATTTGATGTACTTACCCCGTGGTCCTTAGAGAAAATTCCGTTTCACTTCAATGTAACTTACAGTGGTGTCTATCACAAACTCAGTAATGAACCCTCCTATTACTCGAATTAGCCAACGATCTACTCCCCTCGCGATCTTATCTTCATATGCTTCTAGCCTGCACACTAGCTCTAGAGTCCACGCTATTGGTTTATCAAGTCTGCGCCATCCCACACTATTAGCTAGCTTCACGATCCAATCATATATCTCTGTCAACAAGGATGTAAAAAATATCTCATGGATTTCCATGTATATGTAGCAATCCAACCACCTTTCCTCAAATATCTGCAGATTTCTATTTTCTCGTACCAAAAACTCGTGAAGCTTCTGATCCAACAAATCTTCAAGGTATTTCTTTGTAGGGTTCTAGTGTTCTGACATCAGACATCCCTTAGGTAAATCCTCGTCCTAGCACTGGAACCATTTATTGGGTTATTAGGCCCTCACCTAGGTTTGGAAGAGTTTTTAGCCAAATAAATCCTGCAACTACCATCACTTTTGGCAACAGTGTCCAAAGCACGGACTGAGGTCTCACCCTAGGTAGTAGGGGAGGGTGCGAGAACCAGGTTTCCGCAACCTTGGGATGTCTTGATGTGGTCTGGAGAGGTTGCACACTATTCTGTGGCCTCACACCACTATGCGTCTGTGTAGATCCAGGACAAGGCAATTCCTTAATACATATTATTAATGAGTTTGTTATAGATCAGATCTAATTCTTACAATCTTTAAGCAAACATTTAATAGAGATAACTAGTGCGCACACCTAGAAATGTTGTAGATTTGCATAAACTTAGAACCTAAGCATAAGAACATAGAGAAAACAAATATATAAACTAGAAATTAATCACATCCATAATATTTTAGAATCAACAAAGTATTTTAGAACCAACTTATCTTTATTCAACTTTTCTATCAATAAAACCAGATTTGCCCTGTGTAGTTAGCTGTAGGGGCACACACACACAGATGCAGGCTCTACCAAGCCTCTGTGCACACAGATGCAGAGCCTCTATCTATCTACCAACACCCTTGATTCGAACTTACAGACACAAAAAATACTATCTAACACAACCATAACACCAAGATCCAAGACAAAGACTTCTCAAAAAAATGACTTCTATCCATAGATCATTTCTCTATTTATACATTCCCATGGTCCATGGACCATGGGTAGGCTGACTCACTTATTATTATTTTACATTATTCTTGGGCAGACAACCCTTTAACTTGACTCCTTACAATTCACACTCTGCGAACTTCGCGAGGTCTTTACCATACTGTTTCCCAAAATTATGGAGTTCGGGTGCCAAAAATGTTACGCACGGACATTGCTACCCAAAAAAGCAGGAGAAGGATCTACAGCTAACTGTGTAGAGGCCTCGTAGTCCGTAGCTGAGTGCACAAACCCCTGTAGCTGAGCGCGCAAGCTAAAGTCAAGTCTGGAACCAAAGAAGATATTAATAAAGAAAGGTATTGTTACCAATTCGTGTATCTGTTTTTGGATTAATGCATGGTTGATTTAAATTACAAATAAACTATTTGTTTACTGCACACACATGTATGAATGATTTATATTTGTAAGTGTAACTTAACGCATACAAATAAGCTAAGTTAATCAACTAGCAGTACAATACTAGTAAGGACTTAGGTAACAACAACACTCAGCCCATGAGTAGGGCTGCATGGAGGCAACATCTCAGGCTGCAAGGTACAGGTAAGTGTGCGTGAGCGATGTGTGCGTAGGATAAAACTGCAAGCCTCTTGAACTCATCAGACATCTCCATGATGTGGAAAACTTATTCTAGCACCCTCCTATACTACTTCGGGTGAGACCTTAGTCCACGTTGTGCGGACTGTTGCCAAAAGGACCAGTAGTACCAGGATTTGTTTAGCTAAATCACCTCTAAACCTGGGTCAGGCCCCAATAAGCCAACAAATGGTTTTGTTGCCAGGACCGAGATCTACATAAGAGATGTTTGATGTCGTGTCATTGGAATCCGACAAAGAAAGAAATTGAAGGGTGGTTGGACATGAAGATTCACGAGTTCGTGGTGTAGGAAAATAGGAATCCATGAGTATCAAAGGAACAATTGTTAAAGCACTACTTATATATGGAAATCCATGAGATTTTCTTTGCATCCTTCCCCTCTGAGTTGTAAGAGTCGATTGTGAAGCTAGTAGATAGTCAAGGAAGGTGTAGGCTCGACAAACCGATTGTGTGGACTCTAGTGTTGGTGTGCAGACTAGAAGCCTCAGAAGATAAGATCGTGCACATTATGGACCATTGGCTCGATTGAATTATAGGATGATTTATCACTGAATTTGTAGTACACATGTCAGTCAGCTACAATGAGGTATAATGATGCTTCCTCAAAGGACCCCGAGGTAAGTACATTAAATATTTGAACACTTAGATTATTATGCTACTGTGTGAAAAGTGGATTATGTGAATAAATTGATGTTTGGGGCTACATGAAGTGGGAGGATCTATAGAAATGAAGGTAGTGCAGAGACAAAAACTAGCCCCTTGATTTAACCTCAGTGAGAAAGTGAGGAAGAGCTCATGAAGGTTTCACCAAGGAGTGCAATCTGTCTTTTAAGGCAACGAATTCCGTTCATACCACCTCCACTTACACCACCACTAGTTTCATCATCCTCACCCCCATCCTCACCCACACCACCTCTGCCACAACTGCAGTTCAACAATGGCGAGTGCAATAAAGTTGTCGGTGTTCAAAGGGGTAGGGAATGAAGATCCAGACAAATTTTGGTTCATGGTAAAGGCTGTATGGGAAGCACAAGGAGTCACGGATGAAAAAATAAAGAAGGTGAAACTGGTTAGCTCCTTGCAGGATCATGCACTGACATGGTACATCAAGCATTCCAATGAAAATCCGAATGCAGGGATCATGGATATCAAAGCTACGCTAAACATGGAATTTAGTAGACCAAAATCAGAGGCATAGTCGATTATCGAGTTTAAGGATATCACGATGCTTCCAGGTGAGACCCCCTAGGAGCTGGATTAGAGACTGAAGGGTATGATTCATGAAGGTGACATGACCTTAAAAGATGGGCAGCACCACAAATGGTTTGTATCATCACTAACACCACATCTAAGGACCACGTTGTCATAGCAAAAGCTATCTACTCAAGCCAAAGCCTTGGAGATTGCAATGAGGCTGCACGAGACCCCAATAGAAGATACTAGCCTGGGAGTGCAACAGATCCATGCGTATTTGAAAATTTTGTGTCTTGAGATGCAAAGTTTGAAACAAGATAGGACAACCTGGCTAGAGGCACGCGAGGAGGTATGGTGCATAAAAGAAAAGGGCCAAGGGCATAATCAAGACCATTGTCTAGTATTCCTTAACTACCTAGCAAGAGGAGGGCCAATGCCATTGAGACCAAAGGCATAGGCTAGGCCAAGTGTGTGGCTTGCGTTATGGTGCATGACTTGTCAGATAGGAGGGAAGCATGGTACAAATAATTGTCATTTGTTTCAAAAGTATACGCAACCATCCCAATAATTATTCTGTAATTTCTATAGATCAGTAGGCCATGATGAGCATACCTGTAGAAGTGATGAACTGATGATGGATCGGACTCCTACTTATAGGGTTCAGACCAAAACACCAACCCTCAATCAGAATGTAAGAATGGCACCCATTGGATTTCAGGGGCGCGGACAAGGTCGAGGTTGAATGGGACCAGGAAGGGGTCGCAGACAGCTAATCTGTTACAATTGTGAAGGGCCAGGGCATTATGCCCATGATTGTACAAATCCGACAGGAGTGTCATGTTTATATTGTACCCAGTTTGATCATGAGATGGAGGACTACCCCACACTAATATCGAGGTTGCGTGATAAAGGAATACTCCAGGCCCCCTGACTCAAACTTGTAAATGATGAGGTCTGAGCCACGTGAGGAGGACCCGAATGTAAACACCATGCTCCGAAGTGGTATCACAATAGGAGATGAAAAAGGTAAGCAGCCAAAAGATAGTGCTTGGGTTTGCAAGGCTCCAATAGAGGAACTGGAGTTTGATTTGGAGTGCACAAAGGAGACATTCGCATAAGCTTGGAAGATCTTCACGGAGGCCTCCACTTCAGGTAGTAAAGACAAACTAGAACCAAATATAGACCAACACATATTTCATTAACTTTGGAAGGACATGTTGTGCTATACAACAACCCCCCACATTTCAAATTTTAAATTCTTAGTCTTAAAATGCTAAATAAGAAATGGGTCCCCTTTAGACTATGAATAAAAGCAATAAAATTTTGTATAAAATAATTTTTCAATAAAAAGTCATATAAAAAATTACTTTTACAGTATTTAAGACCATTCATCGGAAATCACAATGCTTTAGAACCCATGAACTTCCATTTGGAGAGCTTGTGATGCGATCATAGTTATAACAAAACCCTCTTCATAAAGTTTTATCAAGATAATCCATTTATACACATGATGTAATAAAACTATCGCATTTCACGCAAACATATATCCCATGAAATGAATTAAAGTGGCATTGAAACTTGGCGATACGATAATACTATTGCAATTGCATATTGTTGATTCATAGTGAAGAACTAAAAAAGAAACTCCATTAAAATCTCATGATGCGATGAGACTATCGCAATCGTATATTTCTCATTCATAATGAAACATTCAATGCATCTTATTAAGGAATTTGTGATGCGATTTAATTATCACATATCACGCTCTCGATAAAAGCGAATCCTAAACCATGTGTTATAGAGATAAATTGATTATAAAGAAAATAACATGACTTGCAAAGTTTAACCCCTACCATTTCCCGAAAGCCAGCTCAACACCGATCACAATTGTAGCTATTCAAAGAAACCGTTTACGAATGGTGCTTGAAATTTTCGATTTGCGATACGCGATTATTATATAAATATTAAAATCAATCAACGTTGATTATAAATTGCAGAGTCTTGGCACCTATTTTGAAAAGGACCATTACAAAGCTGCAACGCGACATATGGCTTCATCATTAAAGTTCACGTTGGAAATTATGGTAAAGCATTTAGGAGCAGTTATGGGTAAGACCTTTAAAGATTTCATTCGTGATAGATAAGTATGATATAATATCTCATGCATCTAATGTGATTAACTGCATTTTGTCTACAATTTGCATTATCTCTTCTCATGTTTTCAATTGTTAGGCTTCTCTTTCTCATTTTGCAGAGCTAACTGAGAATTACACAGCCAAGCAAGATGTCGAAGAAATTTCGAAAGGCGAAGGCCCATATTATAGTGGAATAGGCACCATTAAAATTGAAGTTAATTGCAGACACTACTTGTCAAAGACTTGGTAAAATCTCATGGGAGGGCATATATTCTTTACTCGAAGAAGAAAATCCAACAAAGATTGAGGAGGAAGCAACAACTAATGCAATTTACCAAACCGAAAACACCCTCAGTGATTTGGAAAGATCCTTCCTCCATAGAATAGTAGCCTGTGCTAAAGTGAATGAAAGTATTAATATAGAAAACATAGCTTTCTAAATAGCTGATGGAAGAATGTTTGGGACATTTAAGCCCAAAGATGTGAAGAAGATGTATCACTTGCCCCATCCCTAGTAGCACTACAACAAGGCATTTTTGGAATCTTTTCCTAAGGAAAATGAGGTAGAGTTAGATCCTATCAAATAGTGGAGGCATTTTCCCAACAAGCATAAACATGAATCTTCTGGTATGTACTCCGTGGACTCTTTGGAATATCCATATTGTTGTGCTGGTGCTATGATATGTGGGCTCTTTAGAACCCTTGACTCTACTAGATTTTCTATAGAGATGGTTCCTTTGATGTAAGCAACAATCAAATCCTTTATTATGGATTGGGCAACCATTCTATGAGATGGAATAGCCAGCCAAATATTAGAGTATCGAAGGAACATATTTTTCACCAGCAAAGTTGTGGCCCCATTTTATATGAGTGCCTATATAATGGACACAATCTGTTTTAACTCTGACTGTCCCATTCTAGCTTGGAAATGGACAGTCCAAGACCCAATCCCCATTTATATTTATCATAAGTATTTACGGAAGCATGACTATAAGAATCATATATACAGAATTTGCCATAGTTTTATTTTACCCATTTATCAAAGAATTTTTAACAAACCTGCTCCTCAGGTGTCTGATGGGGCGAGTATTAATTGAACTTCAATCAGAAGCTGGTTCAGGGAGGAAAATTTCACTTATATTAGGGTTTTTGGTAGTATTATAGATCCCCATTTCCTTCCACTCTATATTCCACACAAGCTATTAGCTATAGAAATAACATACTAGATAGTGGAAAAGGGATTAAGTAGAAACGTTAAAGACTATAAAAAACAAGTATGGCCTTCATTTCCCCTTCATTGTGGCACTTATACTTTGCATGATTTTAAACATGTTGATAAAGAGGAAAAGAAAACTAAGCATCTGGGTCTAGCAATGATTCCTAAAAGACAGTATGATCCAAAAAAGGTCACTTACAATTTCATGAGTCAGGTGAAAATTAGTAAATTTATACATGAGGAGGATGAGTTTGATGATCTATTCACTTTAGCACAACTATTCTCACAAGTAACTCATCTGGTACAATTCAAATTGGTGGCCGAAAAGATGGATAAATTTTTAGAATACAGAACACGGAAGTTACATACATTTCCTCTAGATTTATTGAATACTACCCCTACTATTCAGCAAACAGAGCACATCGGAGAACAAACTGTTGAAGAGATTTTCGAGGAAGGGGAAACAGTTTAAAAAATTAGTGATCCCCTTAGCATAGATTTCAATATTGACCGCATCTTGATTAGAGAATTGGAGTAGTTTGATGACCAGATCAAAAGCAAGAGCGACCCCCAAAACATCATCGCATCAGCATCGTCCACAACAAAATAGCCCATTGTTACTAGTAGTGCAATTGAAGGGACACCTAGTATAGACATCGCTCAGAAAGAGGTTGAAATAATCCCTAAAAATCCTTCAGGAGAAATTACATTAAATATTGAGGTAATACCACCTTTGGATGTATTTTACAACCCAAAGCATAGGGTTGTAGCCAAGAGACAAAGGAAAAAGAGGAAAAATAATCATACATCATGCATGGCTCCTCAATTAGAATTCATGAATGTAATATAGAAGGATTCATAGGTCAATCCTTCGGAGGACTTAACTAAGTTGTCACGAATTGCAGGGGCATATATAGCTGCCACAATTAATAAGGCTACTGAAGTTAGTCTATTGATGAAAGAAAAACATCAAAAGATTACTCAGCTTGAAGAGAAAACAACAATACAACAACATAAAATTCATCGGCCTGAGGAATAGTTGACAGAAGAAAAGCTAAAGAATGAGCAACTTAAAGTGAAATTAATCCTGGTGAAACAAAAGATTGACTAGCATGCAATCGAAAAACAACAACAGTTGTCCCAACAACTTGAACAACTTCAATTGACACATCAACAAGGAATGGAAGCTAAAGAGGATGAAATTTCGCAGCTACAATTATATATAGAAAACTTTAGAGATAATCCTAAGGTCGAGGACTTTAAGAAGGAAGCCCTAGGAGAAAACAACACCTTATTGCAACCACTCAATCTACTTTGTCATAAAATATCTCTTGTCGATCCATTGTGCATTATAACTACATCATTGATCCATCAAGTAGTCAATACTAGATTAGAATTTGAGGATGCAGATGACAAGGTCACATATTTCCTCTCATGGAAAAGCACAGCGGAAGGTAGAGATGCTAACTTACCAAAAATTACATAATCACATAAAGAAATATTATTTGCGGAATGGGAAACACAGCTGATAAAGTCAAAAAGGGCTGCTTCCAGAGCTAGGGCTACAATGAACAATGTAATTGAGCTGGTAAATGATAATTCATATTTAGTAAATTTTATTTCTGATTGTTCCCCAGGGAAGCTTCCAAAGGAGAAACTCTTAGAAAATCAATGGAAGCAGGATTTGGCTACTAAATATGAACAACTCAACATAGTAGAGAGCCTTACTTAGGATGCTTATTGGTCCATTTAAGTCAAGCCACATAGTCAATAGATGACCATTAGATTCCTTGTAGACGTTGTTGATCACATGGTTCCTGATCTTTCTGATGCCACGTATATGGGACATCTACACTCCAGGATGAGTCATCCTCCGAAAATTCAAAGCATGCTCTCAATTTGTCAGTTGTGGGTTCAGGAGAAGAAATAGATACAATGAATCTTTTCAATGGAAATTGCACTACTATTTTTGCAATTCAAATCCCAGATTTTAATGCTTACAGTTCCAACAACTCTGAGCAATTTTTGTTAACAATTTGTTTTAATTCCGTTACATAAACCCTTTCATGTTATTGAAGAAAGGGTCCTCAATTTCTACAAAAACTAGACTTGAGAAGTTTGAATTTCGCACTTCTAAATTTATTTTTTATGAGTAGTGGATCAAGGTTTAAGATTTTTGTAAAAGAACTTTTTCAAGACCTACATTTTTGTATCTTCTGAAAGTTTCTGGAACAAAGATGTAGAACCAGAATGTTATTTACATATCAAGCCTCAATCGCATGTAGTATTTCTATCACTATTCTTTTGTGTTGATTTAATTAGCATTTCATTTAACTTTCTATTGTTGATGTATTCATATGCTTCAAGAAATTCGATATTGAGTCACTCTTGAATGGTTTAGAATTGTTAAAACCAGAGATATATGTCAGTAATATATATTATCATGGCATGCGATATGTTTTTATAATTACTTTGTTTAATTTCTTAAACAAACTAATCATTATTTAAATGCAATTTTCTATAGATAATCAAATCATATATATGATTGTTTGTCTACCATGAATTATTAGAAATTGCATTGTTATAAGCTTACCTAGGTTATATATGTATATTTGTATATTTTAGAGTCATAGAAAAAACCACCTACCATCTTCGATATACATATGAAAACACCCATTCATTAAAGCCACATTATTGGGAAAGTGGTCTAATAATATCCAGTCAGAGCCAATGTCTCAAACGGAAAAGGAGTTGTACTAAGGTCCCGATGGGGTGGTTATCCCCCAATGTTGGTGCTACAATTTTAGAGGCATCAACATTTTTGGCACTACAAGGAGGGAAAAACTGTGAATGGCAAGAAACTTCAAATCCATAGGTCATTCTAAGAGTGAAACTCCCTCACCATCTCCTCCAACTTCTCCTTCGCATTCTAAATCTCCTAATTCTAAGTGAGAAGTTGATAAGAAAAATACAACACCCACTGTTGAAACCTTAAACACCTCAGACAATTATTTTCTTGAACCCCCTAAAGTATAGTGTTCGATTCATAAACTTCAAGGGTTTTCGATATCCCAAGAACAGTCTGAGTTATCCCAAGGCAGAGTGCCTTCCCAATATCATAGCCACTCATCAAAGCACAAAGTGAAAGAATGTGTATTCCACCAATTGAATTCCCTCTACCAAGTTGAAAAGAGCTAGGATGACACTGTCAAAATCTAGTAGTGAGACTTTGTCCTCATCATCATCCATTCCATCCATACCACTCCAAAGTCATCCATCCATTTCCCAACTTCAGATCATAGTCCAAAAAGGTATAGGAACTTCAAAATCCTCTACCGGATCACTTTAAACTACCTCATTACCATCTTCTACTGCTAGCTCAATGATGGCACATAATCAACCTCAACCAAGGCCATGAACCAATCTAGGAGCAGTCAGAATACCTACACCCTTGAGTCAATTTCTTGCTCATCCTGAAAAATGGTTACCAAATTTTAATCCTGACATTAGGCTATTAGCGGAAGTACATATAAACAATTTCATGTTATTAATTAGCTTGAATGGAGTAACTAAAGAAGATGTTGTTGTTAGACTATTTCCATATACTCTACAAGGATCAGTGGGATCATGGTACTTTTCGTTACCACCAGGGTCCATCAATAGTTGGCATGCTCTTTAGGAGAAATTTCTAACTAAGTTTGGAGATGATAGGTCTACTGCCACTTTGATTAGTGATCGAGCTCCAATTTGAAGTCCAAATAAAAGGAACCCATCAAAGACTTCAACTTACACTTTAATAGGCTATTAAATAAAATTCCTGCAACATCCAAATGTAGTGAGGAAGTCCAAAATAAATGGTATATCCCTACCTTGCCTTCAAACATAGCCATCTTCGTTGATAGGGCTGCTAAACAACCATTAGTAGAAAATATGAAGGAAGCAATCGAGGTTAAAAAACGTATCCTTGCTCTGGAAAAGAAAAACACTCTCAAGGAGAGGGAACCAAAAAGGTCACCTTTAGAGATGATTCAAATAAGAAAGCAATAAAGGATCCATATTACATGGAAAGTTTACAAAAAGTTCTTAAACCTATGTCTAATGAGATGGTGGAAACCGAAAAGCAGGTGGTTGAAACTTCTATGAAGAAACCATTTAGGAGCTTTAAAAGGAATCAGTCGACTGATCCTAAACCACCTAATGCTATATCTAATGTTGAATCTGATCTTGATGATGACAAAGATGAAGATACAATTTTATCAGCTGAAGAAACCAAAGAAAATGAAACAGTAGAATGTCATGGAATGTGGGACATTATGTCACCCAATTCAGATAATGAAATTGAACAGGAATCTCTCCTAGTAAATACCAGAAGTAAAAGTATAGTTGAGCCTAATTAGGTAAATCCTAAGAAGGGAAGCTCAAGTCCTGTTACTAAAGACAAAGCTCCCACAAAGAAAACTCCAGTTGCTCCTCCCCACAATCAACCATCATCCTCCAATCCTCCCTCATCATCTAAACCGCTAGTAGTTTCAAAATCCATAGATTATAACATTATGGAAGACATGAAGAAGACTCAAACAAACATTTCTTTGCATGAACTTAGCAAGCTCAAACATCAACAAAAGTTGTTGCTTAAAGAATTAGATGCAGTACCTTCTTCTCCTCTTCCAAACAGTGTATTATCTAAGGCAGCTAAAGGATCAGGTAAGCCACCAGCTAATAAGGTAGATGCTATTGATGCTATTTTAATTGGAGATAGGTCGAATTCTCATACTCCTCCTTTTCTCTTGACTTACGAGATCTATAATAGAAATTTGTATAACTGCTTGATAGATTCAGGGGCATCATCAAATATAATGGTAGTCTCAATTTGCTCCAAATTAAATATTGAACCCCAAAAGTCTGCAATTCACCTTGTTCAATTAGATCAAACTAAGGTACAAGTTTTAGGGAAAAAATAAATTCTGTTATTATCAGATTAGCAGCCGATCCTAGGGTAGTTCAAAGAATTGATATATTAATTATTGACATCCCTGAGTTTTATGGTTCGATCGTTAGTATAGATGGGTCCGAAAAACTTCACAGTTACATTTCGACTAATTGGTCTAACATGTGGCTCCCATATAATGGGAAGCCAAATCAAAATCATAATAGACTATGAAAAACATTTGACTCATACAATAACTGAGTTTGAACAAGAAAATCAATCGGTAGCCTTAAATAATAACATTCTTGGAAACTATTCTTCTTAATCATTTTTTGGGAATTTTAATGCTCAACAATCTCCTTTTCCTGTTAATAGTTTCATATCGCAAATTGAAAATTTTTTCCATACTGATACATCAAAATGTGTTAGTGTTGCCGATGAACTTGTAAATAAGCATGTAGATAAGCCTTTGTTTTGGTCTTTGTATTTTGACAAATCAAAATGCCATGACGGTGCAAGAGTAGGGTGTATTTTAGTTAGTCTAGAAGGAGAAAAAATGATGTTATCATGTGGATTAGAATTTTACTGTAGAAATAACACTACGGAACATGAGGCATTGATTCAAGGGCTCTATAAAGCAATAGGCCTGAATATACACTATATGAAAGTTTTTGGTGATTCTGAAATTGTCACTAATCAAGTAAGAAATATTATCCATTGTCTATCGAGTCATATCAAACATTATTAATCACTTGTTCAGATCTCATAACTCATTTTCTGGCATTTGACATTTCTCCTATTCCTAGATCACAAAATGCAGCAACCGATCTTTTGGCTAATTTTGCTTCTAAACTCCTTCCATCCTAGGATTACAGTCCAGACATATTTTCAATTGAATTAATTTTTTGACCATCTGTCTAAGATAATGCCACTAATTGGCATGTATTTAACCATGATGAAGACATCTTAATTTTCTTGACTTCTGAAGGATCTTATGACGAGCACATTATTGATGAAAATGATCACGATCTTCAATTAAAACAAAGACTCAATGAAAATCCTATTCCTAAATATGTGGTCAAGCTTGAAGATATTTATGATATTAAGGATAGATTCAGAAAGGCAACTAATGCAAAACTTCAAATTTCTACTTTAAGGCTTGAATTAGTAAATCTTGGCACTGAAGCCAAACCCCAAATTGTCAATCTAAGACTTGGACTTTCACTAGAGGAAAGACTTGCTTTCCTAAGATTATTAAAGAAATACAAAAATGTTTTCTCTTAGAATTATGAAGATTTGAAAACTTATGATACCTCTATCATGCAACATACAATCCCAATGATTTATGATGAGAAACCTATACAATAGAAGCTAAGGAAAATTCACCCAAACCTTGAAAGTCAAATCAAAGAAGAGTTGAATAAACTCCTTAAAGCTAAAATAACCTTTCCTATCAGACATTCCAAATGGGTCTCAAATTTAGTGCCTGTAAGGAAAAATAATGGTGATATTAGGACTTGTATAGATTTTAGAAATCTTAACAAAGCATGTCAGAAAGACAATTTCCCATTGCCAA
This sequence comes from Pinus taeda, assembly GCA_000404065.3. NCBI lineage: Eukaryota > Viridiplantae > Streptophyta > Pinopsida > Pinales > Pinaceae > Pinus > Pinus taeda. Next base: position 71,680 of record APFE030501046.1, on the reverse strand, counting down.
CCATGGAACAGATACTTCAATCAATAGCTGGCTTAGAGTTAATGTATTTTCTTGATGGTTTTTTAGGTTATAATCGAATACTAGTACATCGAGATGATAGCTTAAAGACTACATTCCAGAAAAAATGGGGAACATATGCTTATTAGAAAATGCCTTTTGGTTTGATAAATGTTGGAGCTACTTTCCAATGAGCCATAGATATAGCCTTCAACGGTTTTATCAATTGGACAATCATCGTTTACTTAGATGACATAAATGTCTATTCTAAGAAAAGGAGCAATCATCTGCATGATTTAAAATAGATCTCTGAACATTGTAAAAGGTATGGGATTTCTTTATATCCCAAGAAATCATTCTTCGCTCTTAATGAAGGTAAAATCTTAGGATTTATTGTATCCAAATATGGCATATACATTGATCCAGATAGGATAAAAGAGATTTCTAATATTCCTTTTCCACATAATAAAAATTCTATGCAATCATTTTTGGGACAGATAAATTTTGTGAAAAGATTTGTTCCTTTCTTTTTCCATATAGTATTACCCTTGCAATCTATGATTATGTAGAAAAGAAAGAATTTTGTTATTTGGGCTATATGGGGAGTGTTCCTCAAATCATGATCCATGAAATGGAGAAATGAGGTGGAAACCAGTTGCTCACAACATTTCTGGAATATCTTCTTTTCACAACAATGATATTGTTAGAATTATTCACAAATGGAAGCAAACTAATTAACCCTACAAATACTTGCAACTTAAGAACACCAAAATAAATATAATAGCTAACTATGAGTACAATCTAAGCATACATATAGAAAAAGAGGAACCTCTACTACTAGGGTAGATTCAGCCCTATAAGTCAACATAGTGTTGGACCATGGGAATGCTTCTCATTTTCATTAAAATATAAAAAATACACAAGAGTGGCAAGTTACAATTATTCAACTCGAAAACGTTGCTTAGCTATCTTGAACAAAAAATATGAATCCTAAGGAGGCTCTAGGGCTCTTTATTTATACAACTAAGTTACCAACCACTTCCTTAAATTTAAGGAGGCTTGGCTCCCAATCTCGAGATCAACTCATCTTCAACTGTCACTTTCTTGGATGCCAACGATCCTGATGACTCAACTACATGCATCTCTGAGTTGATGAGATTTGATTGAGGAATCTTCGAGTCAGTAAGGAGTTAAGTAGGGAGATCCTATATCCTAGAATCCCTCTTTCTTGTCTCATTCAAGTTCCTACACTTTAATTAGCCAAAATATTCTCCAAAATCTACTACCAATGCACATTAGACCACGAGAGATGACATCTCATCTTTACTCTTCTCATTAAGAAAAATATAAATAAAAAATGTAAAGAATTATGATAAAATTTAATTTTAGTGAGTTGAAGGTGCATTAAGGTCCATATAATTTACCAATTGATGAGCCTCATCAACCACTTGAAAGCTTGACAAATGGGGGAAGGCTGACAGAAATAACCTAGCAAAGTTTTCAGGATTGGTTAAAGTGTTGGATGAGGATGATGCTAGTAGGCGATTCCATCTCAACAGAGGCAACCCAAGGGAGCCTTCTTGGAGGTATTCACTCACTGTGATTAAAAGGGGCACACAAGGTTAACTGTTGTGACATGGTAGCATACCACAAACCAATAAAACTTAAGCGATGGTCCCCGCTCTGACATCTTAGCTTGTTGAGGGCTTTCCCAAAGGGATAACAAGGCTAAAAGTGAAGACAAGATGACCATGAGGAATAATGGATCAAAACAAATTAAATTAATGCAAGAGCTTAAAAAGTTTATAAAGGAAATTTCTTCCAAAAGCAAGGTCTATTGACACTTTCTCTATTTTCTTTGCAAAGAATACAAGTGGCAGCATATTATTGGATTTGAGGAGATGAAGGTGGTTGATGATGTTATCACAAAATCAATCTCTAAAGGGGCTGCTAATGAGATAGACTCTGTGTAACTGTTTCAGACCAATCTTTGGACTAAGGATTAGCCTCCCTAACCCGAGAGGGCTCTCTCTGAAAAAACTATTGATTTTGTTTGTTGGTAAGAGGGCTAACTCTAGACAAGTAAATTAAATAAACAGGCTGGCTGGACAGACATTACAAATACTTCCATTGGGCTTATGGAGTTGATCATATTCAATAAATTATAACACTGCTCATGCATAGAAGTCAGGGCAACCATGTTTAAATACTCAAAACATCATATCATAGAAACCTCAGTTTACAAATACACACAGGAAGTCAGAGCAGCATAAGTGAATTCTGAGTGATTGTGTATTTATACAACTGTAAAAAACATTAAAGATAAGACAAAACCTCATATCTTGAGCATTTGAAACACTGTAAGAATCCTGAGAAGATAAACAACAAATTATATTATCAAACTGAGTTTTTACACAAGCCAAAGCAATACTCTGTTTCTAAAAATGTCCAACCCTGATTACATAGATGTTTCAGCTATATATAGAAACAAAAGTCTAACTACCTGGAGCTTCCTCCTCCAGCATGAGGGGTGCTCGATGACTGCTACTAATGACACCTATCTGTTTCCAACAAACTTATTTAATACATTAACTACTAACAGAAGTTCTAAAGAGTTCTAATTTGGTTGTAACTCTAACTCTATCTTTCTCATAAATTGTTTCCTCCTTGTAGCTTTGACACTTGGCTTCATTTTCGTTGGGCTGAGATGGCATGAGATGAGTCAATTAATGTCCATGTTGGCCTTGGATACTGGTAACCTTGATCTGCTCCATGTTGGCTGTAAATATCCCTAAAATTTCGGTTCTGGTCCTCCATTATCTTTTACTAAAGGTACACCTGGCATATATTGAATGGTTGTGGCAGCTTCTTTCAATCCCTTCCATGTCACCTAGGTGTTTTCTTTGCAAATTTCTGAATATTTCATCAATTGTTTGCCCATGTTTTTAAAACAACACCTACAGCAGTTTCGCAGCGTGCTGCAAAACTGCGAAACTATTTTAAACAATTTCAATTTTCTCTGTGACTTTAACTGCTCTGCCACCTGGTTTCAAAATTCCTTTTTACCTTGGTCATTTATATAGCCGTGTTTACATGCCTTCAAAATAGTGAACTTAAGCAAAATTTAACAAAACTTTGGAACAACACCTTACTCAGAATCAGCAATTCATTTAGCAGCTAATTTATTTAGTTGTGCTTTCAATTTTGCAACCTCCTTTTCCATGGTTTTGATTTCAGCTACGACACTCTCCATCTTAGCCATTTCACTTTCAGTTGCCTCCCATTTGTCCTTTGTGGATGTAGTATTTCCTCCTTGGGAAATGATGATTTTTTTATTTGAACCTTTTTTCTTGATTTCTTTTCCTTCCTCTGTTCTGGATAGTTTCTTAGTTTCTCTTGCTTGCTTTCTTGTAAAAGGTTTTCTCTTTCTTTCCTCTGCCTCCTCTGTTTTGGGCAGTTGTTCAGCTTCCTTTATTTGATTTCTGGTGAGGGGTCTCCTTGGTTTGAAAATAAACTCATCACCTGGCTCGTTAAACCTCAGTCTTTTTGCAGCTTTAGATTTAGTGCTTTCCGGTGTTGACTATGTCAAGTCAATGTGCATTGGTTCAATGTGTTTTGGCCCAGCTTGATCAAACTCAATAGCTTCCAGCAAATCATTCAAGTTGGCCTTTGATACCGGGCTTTCCTCAACAGCCACTACTTTTCCTTTTTCCTTGATCATTTGACTCCTTGTCCTCACCCTTGACATTTTTTCAGAATCTTTTGGCCCAGGTACAGTCTTCTTATGCTGGGCTTCTGCTTTTGCTGATGGCTGAGGCTGTTCTTTAATAACCAGTGGCTTGACTGACTTTCTTGACTCTGATCTTACCTTCCTTCTCTCCTTAGCCTCCTTCTGAAGCTCAGCAATTGTGGGCTCTCCAACTGATTCTTCAACTGACTGCTATTTTTCTTTAATGGGCCGTGGAGTGAGTCGTGTTTTAATTGGAAAACCCGCCATGAAAATGAACGAGTCCCAATCCCTGCCTATTTTCTAAAGACCATTCAAAACTAACAACGTGACCAGACCATGGAGAAACAAAGATGTTTCACAGTCATCCTTTCTTAACTGCACTTTGTCACACATTTTGCTCAGACTTCGAAACAAGTAGAAGGGGATGTCAATGGATGCTTTACCAGTAAAATGCAACAACAACTTGAAGTGGTAGGAGTAAACCTAATTATATCTTCCCTCACAAGTTAGGTACTTCTGAATACAGGTGAGAAGCAGGGCGTAATGCTCCTTAATATAGTTTCTAGGCACAACCTTTGTTAGGTCCTCATTCACATACGCCACTTTCAGGAATTCTTTGCATGGACTCATATCAAACTTGAAATTTTTAAACCATTCTTGTACCCCTCTCGGGATCTCAGTTACTGCAGCTATTTCTTCTGGAGATACTTTAACTTCTAACATGGCTATTTTGGAATTCAAACCGGTGAAGTTTAAAGCAAAATACTTTGTTACCTGAGCATGGCCACCCTGCAGTTTCTGGCAGAAATTCCAACAGCCGGCATCCTGGAAGGCTTTCTTCACACCCTCATCTCTCAATGTTAAGTCCAAACCTTTAGGCTCTGTTCTCTGGCATTTTCTGGACCGATGTCCTCTCTTCTCCATCTCTCCTTTGAAACTTTCGCGCAGACAGTGAACAACAACTTCAACTGGAACAGTAATTTGATCCTTTCTTCCTTTTGGCTCAGCCTCGCTTGAAACAGGCTCTCTTGAGAACAGCTTCACTTGTAAACTTACATTTAATCATCACAAGGACTGGTCACTTATGCACATTCACAAACATCATAAAGATCTATGCATAGTAAAACTCATTTGGATTGATACTGGTGCGCATGTCTGCAAATCTATTAGTGGAGTGACGGTTAATGAGCGTTTGGGAGGTACGAAAAACTGACATGAGAGGATGGGAATGGTGACTCATTAACGGACTTGACCTTTTTGGAAATATTCGCTGCAAAACGCACGAATCTGCGATTTCGCAGCGCGTTTAATTTTGAATTGTCATAATGCGCTGCAAAACGGCTTGATGATGACGCTGCAAAATGGCTAAACAATGATTATGCAGCGAAACTGACCAATGAGAGACTGCGCTGCAAAATTGCAGAAAGGGTCGGTGACATGGATTAGACAAGACATGTCTTATGGAATCATGATGGTGAAGGATGACTGATAGGATTAGAATACACTTTACATCAAACATCCTTAAAACTTCAACCCTAGGTAAGAAACATAGACTAAAAACAATTTGACATCAATTTTAGACATTAGACTTTGGGCAAAGGATTATATACACATGTTTACAATTCTAAGTGATAATAGATGACATGAACATGACATGGTCCAATTAGAGGTGTACATGTCACTAGAATTTTTAGCATTTTTGGGCACCCAAAAGGCCAATTTCTGGTGGATACATGGACCACTCACAGATCGACATGTGGCATTGGTGATGTTAGCATTATGCCACACCATTGGTTGTGTCGCAATATTTTATTAACAAGGAACAAGCAGAAGTGTCGAGCAACGAGAGATCAGACATGTTAGACTAACACGCACATAGCATGAGGTATTAAAAGAAGGTCGAGGCACATAACACATTTGCCATTGAAATAAGACCAAGGAAAAATTATTCTCTCAAAGGATAAATAGAGCTTAAGCACCTCAAGGCATAGGTAGAGGTGACAAGACCAAGTCCTAAGGCAGGAAAGAAAACAAGAGCCAAGCAAGAAGGTGATAAAGCCAAGTTCAATGGAATTGGAAGCAATTGTTAGTTAATAAATAAGGAACCGTGGAGTTTTATTTTGCAGCAGAATTGGGAGCAACATACTAAAGGACCATTGCGACTATCCCATAAGGCTTTCGACCTATGGCTAGAATGCAATGGGCATGTGCATGGATGAATTGTTTAGCAACTTTAGTTTAGCAGCATTGTTTGGCAAGAGAACACTAATTCCATGAATGATTTGGAAGCTTTCTTTGGCCCTAAAAAGAAGACTTGGTGTTCTTATAGCAGAACACACTATTCGGTATTTTTCAAGTTGATAAATCTAGAGATTAACCAAAAATTAGAGAGTTACAACAAAATTCTTTTAAAAGTGTAGAATGCTAAAAGTAAGTAGGAAAACCGTAGAAAAACTCAAAGTTTGAATTTAAACTGGAGATCATAGGAAAATAAGAATTGAAGAGCATAATTAGAAGAATCGAATGAATAGGATAAAGGAAATAATCAGGATTCATGAAATTATACAAGGAAACCATTAAAGCCAAAAGTATTAGTTCAGAAATCTTTATAAGAATAATTAGAGTAATAGAGTTGAGTCTGGATGACTAGTGATGAGAGTTTGAAATTTGCTGGCACAAGATGAGACATAATGGTGATATGCATCGCGGGTGAACCATAGACAAATATTGCAATATGAAATGTGTTCTAGGGATTCAAAGATGTGATTGGTGAATGATGATTCTAATGCATAAATTTTTGTCATTTGCTCAGTAATGAGAAATTCCTCAAGGTGATTTTATTAGTAACCAAAGATTGTTGAAGGTGTTTGTAACATGGCTTTGGCGATCATTTGAAATGAGAAGATTAATTTGTTATGACATAAGTTCCCTATTAGTTCTAGTATGAAATTATGAAAGATGGATAAATAAGGCTAGCAAGTGGTAGCTTGCAGGTCAGGGGTAGTAGCTCCTTCCGATGGGTGTTGTTAAATGTTCAGGGGCAAGAGTCACTTCTAGTGAGTGGTGCTAAATAAGCATGGGTAGAAATCCATTTTAGTATTTTATAATAAACATGTAGGGGAACAATCACTGTGAGTGAAGACTGATAAATGAGCAAGGGAAACAGTCCTTGTTAGTGAAGAGAGATAAGAAAGAAGGGATAGAAGTTCCTTTCAGTAACAGTTGATAAAACTACAAGTAGGATCTTGTCAGGTAATGATGTAATCAAGTTGAAACTTGTAATAATTAAATATTGGTGTCTTGTGTGTATGTTTCACATGTGCTTGATGATGATTATGTTATGATTGACTTGTGTTGTTGATCCATGAATAATTGATAAATTGATTGAAATGTATAATTTTTGAAAGATTGTATACCTTGGCCAACCCACTGATTCACCCCCCCACCCCAGTAGTGCGTTGGTTTCCATTATTTCTAACAATTTTTATTATAGCAAGGTTCCTTTAGGAATAATTTAACAACTAGAAGGAAGATCAGGGATCATGGAGAACCAGTAGTGTATTACCTCAGACGGAGTTTAGTTTTTTAATGGCTCAAATTATACAACTTGGAAGGTAAGCATGAGAATCTACTTGCAAGCTATTGATCTTGATGTATGGAAATCTATGGAGAATGGAGAGATAGATGATAAGTTTGGCAAACAAGATAGGAAATAAATCATGAGAGGATTTTCTAAGTGAGATACTGAGCAAGTAATTTGTTTTAAGACTTCCAAGGAAATATGGGATAAGTTTCATTATGTCTATGAAGTAGACATGCAAGCTGCATGTGATGTCAAGAGGCTTTCCATGGGGGATGAATTAGTCAAAGATTCAAAGGGCATTGAATATTAGGAATGAGAGGATGATTCTTCTGTATCAAGAGGACAAATTTATTATCAACACTCACAGGAGATTCAACCTTCAAGTATGTTCTTGTTTTGTTGTTATTGTAGAACAATAGACCATTTATCTTTAAAGTAGTCAGCGACAAGTACTAGTGAGAGTGAGAGTTGTTCATCCAGTTGTAAGGAAGAAGGAGCTACTTCAATAGAAATAATGTATATGGAAATTTTCCAAGAAGACAATGGGTTCACGTCTGGTGAAGCAGAAGATAGGAAAACTAACGTGTCAGTAAAATAATCTCTAAAGTCAGCACGAGAAGAAGATTTTGAGAGTGAAATAAACACTTTTTGTGAAACTAGTTGCTTCTCTATAGATTAAGAAGATATTGAAGAAAAGAACTATTTGAAGAGGAAGCTCGTACCATCTTTTGATGAGGTTAAGAAATTCAGAGCCATAAATATGAAACCAAAATAAGTGAATAAGACATTAAGTCAGTTGTTGATTAATCTTTCAAAGCAATTGAAAAGTATTATGAATCATTTAAGTAGATTCAAACTAGTCATTATTCCTCATAGGTCAAGACAACAATTGCATCATCAAAGGGATCCATGAATCGGGTTAAAGGAAGATCCAATAGTACTACAGTTCTAAAGAAAATAATTCAACATAAAGGAGATAAAGGAACTTCCGAGAATGAGGAAAAAGGTGCATCCCCTCATATGATTTTACTGTAATAATAGAGATCATGTTTCCTCCAAGTTTCTAGAGAGGCAAAAGAAGGTGCAACAACATATTTGGAATGTTCCATTTTAGCCATAACTATGAATTCCACAGAAGGGAGATTTGAATAAACATGCACAGAGAGACTTTTCTGCTCAAAGGAAATCTTTTGACTGGCCTAATAGCAAGAAGGGAGTGATTATTAGTCCAAGAAATTGGAGTAGATGAATATTTGGAAAGAATTATAATTCATTTGCCCCTGTATTGAATAATGATGAATGCTACAAGTACAAGAGGTTTGGGCATGAAGTAGCTGCATGTAAATTTTGAAAGAAAACCTATTTTCAGAATGTTGCAATCAAAGGCATGGATTACTGTTGGTCGTGATAATTGTCCTTTTTTAATCGTACCTTTCTACTGACTGTGCTACCCAAACCTCTATCTCAAAATTAAACTCAAACCTTTATGAAAGTTTCTTGGCCCCTTGTTGTGATTTTGTTGGATATGGATCTTAGAGGCCTATTAGTCATTGAAATGGTTGAATAGTATTATATTTCTTTGTAGCTTATCTATTCATATTTTGTTAAGGCATGGTGAGGAAATTTCATTAATCAATGTCAATGTTATGAAACCAACTCACAAAAAGATAGAAAAGATAGATCAACGCCTCAGAATTCAGCCTCTTCGAGGGGGAAACCTTCTTTACATTACATAAATGAACAATTCTTGGATGATTGAAATGACAAAACCTCCTTTCTATATATAGGAGTCTAAGGGGTCACAATATAATCAAGCTGACCTAACAATAAAGGCACAAACATAACAATAGAGGGATTCTATGGGGCACGTTAATAACAATATGTGGACAATAGGGGCACACCAATATTAATAATGGATACAACTATAATATTAATGGGGGCATCATTGGTATTATAGGGACCTAACATGCCCCTTTCCTTCAAAAAAGTGTTGTCCCCAACACTTGAGTAGTTCCTGATGCTTCTGTATAAAATGCTCATCTTCCCATGTGGAATCTTCAGTTGATAAGTTCTTCCACTTGATGAGATACTCTGAAATGGATCGATTTCATAGTTGTCGAGTTCTTATTTCTATGACTGCTTCTGGTTCCAATATAATTTTTCCTTCCTCGTCAAGTTCTAGCAATATTGTTTGAACTGGGAGCTTGTCACCTACAACCTTCTTTAAACATGAAACATGGAAAACTGGGTGCACTCGAGAAGATGCAGGAAGCTCCAATTTGTATGCCATAGTACTAATCTTTTGCAACACCTTGTATGGACCACAATACTTTGGTGACAATTTGTTATCATTCTTAGCTTGCATGAGGGACATTTGTTTATATGGTTGTAGTCATAGGAATACCCAATCACCTACATCAAAACTTCTTTCACTGTGATGTTGATCTGCCTGTTGTTTCATTCTATTCTGCGCGAACATGAGGTTATCCTTTAAGAGTTGGAGAACTTGTTGTTGATGCTCGATGTGATGTTCCACTACTTGAACCTTATAATTTTCTCTTAAATATGATGTGATGGATTGTGGCTGATATCCATAAAGTGCCATAAATGGGGTCATTTTTTTTGCAATATGGAAGGAAGTGTTATACCACCATTCAGCTAGAGCAACCATTTGACCCATTGTGTCTGTTATCAGATACAAAGCAACGAAGATATCCTTCCAAAAATTTGTTTACTATCTCTGTTTTCCCATTAGATTGAGGATGATAAGATGAGCTATGAGCTAACTGAGTACCAAGACAAGCAAATAATTCTGTCTAAAAATTTCCTGTAAAAATGGGATCTCTATCACTTACAATAATCTTTGGGTTTCCATGCAGCTTTTGAATTGTTTCCATAAATGTCATAGAAACTGTAATGGCTTTAAATGGATGTGATAATGCATAAAAGTGTGCATACTTGGTAAGTTTGTCAACTACCACCATGATGACACTCTTTCCCTCAGACTTGGACACACCTATGATAAAATCCATTGAAACCTCCTCCCAATGTTGACTTGGAATGGATAGAGGTTGTAATAGACCTAGTGTCTTAATTGTTTCAGCTTTATTTTGTTAGCATACCAAACATTCTGCCACAAACTTTTGAATATCTAATTTAAGGCCATCTCAAAAAAATTCCTTCTTAAGCCTGTGGTAAGTTTTTAAAAATCCTAGGTGCCCTCCTAAGGGAGAAGCGTGCAATTCTAGAACAATATTTTTTTTGAGTTGGGAATTCTTACAGAGGTATAAGCGATCTTTGTACCATAATGAATCATTTTTCTAGCTAAATGTATCAGACATACTGGAATATTATTTTAACTTTCAAATAAGTTCCCGCACTTCTTCATCATTCTTTCATTCCTCCCTTACTTTGTTTATCCAGTCTGGTTGGATAATAGAAATGGTGCACAACAATGATTCCACATCCTCATCCTTTCTTGATAGTGCATCTGCCACAACATTTGGCTTCTCTTTTTTGTATATGATTTCAAAGTCATAACCCAACATCTTTGTGACCCATTTTTGTTGTTATTCAAAGGATAATATTTGTTCTAAAAATTATTTAAGGCTATCATGATCCATTTTTACGTTGAAGTGTCTTCCCATTAGGTAGGGTCGCCATTTCTTAAGTTCATTTTGTATTTCCAACATTTCCTTCTCATAAATAGCATTGTGTAAATATTTTCCCTTGATTGGATGAATCTCGAAAGCAATGGGTCTTTCATCTAGCATTAAAACAACACCAATTCCATTTCTGGAAGCATCACATTCCACAATAAAGGTTTTTGTGAAGTCTGGTGTAGCTAAGACCGGTGCTTGGCACATTGCCTCTTTAAGATGTTTGAAGGCCTTTGTTGCTTCCGGAGTCCATGAAAATGCATCTTTCTTCAATAATGTTGTTAGAGGTGCTGCTATTCTCCCATAATTCTTAACAAACTTGCGATAATACCCTGTCACCCCAAGAAATCCTCGCAGATGCTTTATGGATGTGGGAATTTTCCATTCCTTAATGGCTTTAATTTTGCTAGGGTCTACCTTAACTCCTTCATGAGATACAATATGACCCAAATATTCCACCTCCTGGACTCCAAAGAAACATTGGGATCTTTTTGCATATAATTTTTTTTCCTCCAATAGTTGTAGCACCCTGTCAACATGTTCAACATGATCCTTCCAAGACTTGTTGTAGATTAGTATATCATTAAAAAATACTAACACAAATGTTCTAAGGAAGGGTTTGAAAATGGAATTCATCAAGCCTTGAAATGTAGAAGGTGCATTGGTAAGGCCAAAAGTCATGACCAAAAACTCATAGTGACCCTCGTGAGTTCTAACTGTTATTTTTGGAATGTCTTGAGTCTTCATTCTGATCTGATGATATCCTGAATGAAGATTTAACTTGGTGAATTAAATTGATCCATGCAATGCATCCAATAATTCATCAATGAGAGGAATGGGAAACTTATATTTAATAATGAGCTTGTTGAGTTCCCCATAATCTACACACATGCACCATGATCCGTCCTTTTCGTGCACCAATACTATTGGAGCAGAGAAAGAACTTTGGCTAGGTTGAATTATACTAGCCTCAAGCATTTCTGCAACCATACATTCAATTTCACTCTTTTGGGCATAGGGATATCTGTACGGCGTGATGTTTGGAGGAACATTTCCTGGAATCAAATGAATAGCATGAGCATGATCACAAATAGGTGTGAGACCTTTGGGAGTATCAAATAACTTGGAATGATTGTCCAATACCTTTTGGAGATCTAGAGAAATAGATGATTTTGATGTGGAAACATCTAGCGAACATAATTGTCCAATTACACCTCATTGTTCCCTTTTTAGAAGCTTTGTCATACCATTAGAGATTATTATCTTTCACGATTTCCCTGCAATACCTATTAATTCAACTTCCTTTCCTTCCACATAAAATTTCATGAAAATTTCTTGAAAGTTAAAAGATATTGTACCCAAGGATTTTAGCCATTGGACTCCCAGTACAACATCAACACCTCCCATTTGAATGGAAATCATTGGGCTTTTCAATACATATTCTCCCATGGATATCTTGATATTATGGCACTTTCCAGATAAATTTATCATTCCTCCATTTGCAACTATCACTTGACACTCTGGTGCTGGATATAGGAAGCAATTCAATTCTTGTGCTATCTTACAATGAATAAAATTGTGGGTACTTCCTAAATCAATCAACACTACCTTTATCTTCTTGATTTGTCCTGCTATCTTGATGGTTTGAGGAGTGGTAATTCCAGCCAATGCATTAGAAGATATGGTCGGATTCATTTTTTCTTTATCTAGGCTTTGTTCCTGGAGTATATCCTCTTCTTTTGACCTTTCTTGCTCCTTTTCTTCTTCCTCTTCACAATGTATGTAGAATAATTTCTTCTCAGCACACTTATGACCTTTAGTGAGTGTATTTGCTATCACAACTGTAACAAAGCCCTTTTGCTCTTTTTTCTTCCAATTGTTGTGGTGTCAACCTTATAGGTTGTGGAAGGCTAGGGCAACAACACTTCCATCTTTATAGTTGTGAGTGGTATGCTTCCCGGTTGCAATAATTTTTCTTTCCATTTTTCTTGCTATCGAGTAGTAAAAGGGGTCTTTTTAACCTCTATTTACCCTACATTAATTATCAATCCAGGTACGATCTGTTATCTTAAAGATTGTACTCCATTAGAGGTGGTCATTTGTCAGAGTAATGATAGTAGTATAGTGCTTCTGCAAAAGTAACTAAATGTTGAAAATGAACTTCTAAATGTAATGGAAAGAACTGGAAATGCTTGTAACTAAATCATCCATTTGAGGACCTACAACACTTCATCAGTCAAGGGTGTAGTAATCATAACTCTTCACTTTGTAAACTGATGTAATTGAAAAGAAATTAAGGAAAAGATCATCAACGTGGGAACTGGCCAACGATAGTGAACGTTCACTACAGTTTCAGATCGTTTTGTTCACACCAAAGTAATGCTAATTAAAATAACAAGAAAAGGAACAACAACTAATCTACTTAACAAGATTGAACAACAAATATTTAATCTACAGGAATGAATGAAGTGGTAATCGCAATCTATAGGAATTAAGAAACAATCTTTATCTCAGAAATGAATTGAACAGTAAATAGAAATGGGACAACAAAGTAAGGTAAGTATGAAATATTAAATAGCAACTTGAATAAATTGTAATTGCATAGCAAACCAAATCAAATATTACACACAACACTTCTATATTGAAGAAACAGTAATCTGAGTTTCGGCATCACAATCATTAATCACAGTTGTGAAGAAACAACAATTGCAGTCACAGTGGAACAACAATCTTAAATGGATAGCAATCACTTTGGAAGTAAACCATAGATAAATACACAATAATACCAATTTATAAATACACAACACTGCTGCTTTGTAATCAGATGGCAATGGAAATATGGAAGGAACATCAATATTATACAATAATATCAATCTATTAAAGGAAGAACGATACGATATAAATTTATAACGAGTAGTATAACATTCGTGTGCAGAGAATAACCTTACTATTCAAATAGGTACGAAATATAACAGAGCCAATGCATGAGATAATAAGGAACAACAAATTACTAAACAAAGCGAATAAGAGAAATCAAACCACATGCGACTTAGAATCCGAAAATAATGGTACAAGAAGCAAGTGATCCATAAGGGTCAGGCCCTTAGCCTCTAGGGACACACTGCTTATGATTACTCCAAAATCGAATACGAAACAACAACAGAAGTTATGTATTAAGCATCAAAACAAAGTTACAGTAATCCCTTTTTAAAAAGAGTCGATGATCAAAGTTTCAATTACAATAGTGAATTTCATAAAAGCAACAATATTCCCCCCTTTGGGCTAGCAACACTGTCCCTTCTTATAGTAGCCAAGCGGAAATATTAATGATATAGATAACCTTTGAGGCAGTGATCCCTCAGGATCAAAGGATCCTGAGGGATTCGCCATATTGTTATCTCTCAGTTATCTTCTCGTTCTCTTGCGCTGATTTGATATCTCCTCTTCCTTTTCCTGGCTTATACGGTCAAATTTGGATTGCCTTGTTTGGATGCGGTTCCCTTTCAAAGGGACAACAATTAACTTTGTCTTTTCTTTTCCTTTGGAATGGTGATCTTCCGTTTTCTTCTTTTTCTGCATAGGAAAAGGTAATTATTAGTCATTTTATGTTTCTCATAAATCCTCTAAAATTTATCATAATCTTTCACCACATGCTCATTTCATAATGTAAGGAAATTATGAATTTAAGGAAAAGATAACAAAATAAGTGGTAATTACATACCTTCTCTAGTGCTCAACACTTGCTAACCTGAATGCCTTGTCTAATGAATGAGGTTCCCAAAGGAGAACATCATGTTGGATATTATGCTTTAAAGTCCCTATGAACACATCAATCCTATGCTCCTCTAGAATATGTTTTATCCTTTTGTTCAATTTTTGGAACTCCTCAATGTGCTCCATTATTGAACCCTTTTGTTTGAGACTTATCAATTAGCTAAAAAAAAGTGTTGCTTTTTGTATCCTCATAATGTGCTAGCAATTATTCCGTAAAAGTTTCCCAAGTGATAATTTATTTATGAGGGCAAAGCCACTGATACCATACAAACTAATTAAGATAGAAAAATTGCTCCATCTGTAATATCGATGTTGCAGGATCCTTCCCATCAAAATTCCTCATATCAATTTTTGGAATATGGTGGGTCTTCGATCCAACATTAGAGTGTATGAAATCATGATTAACATTTCTTTTTTTCTCATCATGAGTTTCCTTTACTACCCTTTCACCATTAGTGACTTTTTCTTGTAGCAAATTATTTAAATTTATCTTCAATTATTGCATCTTATTATCTATGCCATCCATTTTAGCGTCCACGCTATTCATCATAGCGTCCATGCCATTCATCTTAGCTTCCATGCCTTTCTTTAAACCATCCATCTTAGACTCTGTTACTTTTTGTGCAAGTGACACTTGTTGCACTTGGTCTCGTAATTTTGATATATCATGTTGCATTTCTTCCTCTTCTTCATCAATCATGCTAGAGCTTTAAAGTTGCTTACTAGGTGTTTGCATGTTCTTTCCTCGGGGCATAAACTACCAATAATAATCCTTTACTATCCCCTTTGAATTCCTTCAAACTAATTTTTCAAAGCAAGCTTATGCAAAAATTTTAACCTTTTTTCACTTTGTAGGAGCTTGATATTGAATCTGATGTATCTTTGTAATTTTGGATCATCCAGTTTTGAAATTAGGTCCTTCAGTAGCCCTCTGTGTCCTCTTTACAATGCCACCAGTTTGATTGAATTCAGATTCTCCAAGGTAGAGTTATGCACAATCTACCAAGATGACCTGATTATAGACCTTTCCAGAATAGAAAAATTGTATGAAGTGCCACGTCTCATTGTTTCAACCTCTGGCTTTGAAAAATATACACAAGAAACTACAATCCATCCTCTTTTTGTACCTTCTTATGAAATTTCAGTCCGATGCTCATAGAGAAAGTTATGATTATTTTCCCTAGGTCACATGTTTGGAATGTAATTCAGGAGTCTGTAAAAAGACCAACTTCCTTAGATCATATCTCTACAAATATAGTGCAAAAAGATCTGAAATTCAGACGTGAGGTTCAGTGCAATTTCGTCTCAAATGGTTTTTTTTTTCGCTTTTGAAACATCGTAAAAAATAACTTGTAGTGAAAATTCCACGATGACCTATTTGGAGTAGAGAAAACCTAGAATCCAAATCTCTCATACCAAATGTTATGAAACCAGCTCACAAAAGGATAGAAAAGATAGATCAATGTCTTAGAATTCGACCTCTTCAAGGGGACAATCTCCTTTACATTACATAAATGAACAATTCTTGGATGATTCAAATGACAAAACCTCCTTTCTATATATAGGAGTCTAAAGGGTCACAATATAACCAAGCCGACCTAACAATAATAATATAAAGGCACAAAAATAACAATAGAGGGATTCTATGGGGCACAGTAATAACAATATGCGGACAATAGGGGCACAACAATATTAGTAAGGGATACAACTACAATATTAATGGGGGCATCACTAGTATTATAGGGACCTAACAATCAAATTTTGGATGGTGGAGGAACCAAAGTTATTATATTATCCATTGTTTTTGTACCAGGTGGACACACAGCCCATTCATTCTAGATTGACTCCAAAAATATTACATTTGTTAAGTAATGGTGCACACCTCTTGAAGAGGGTTTGTTCCATTTTCTGCATCAGGCTTGGAGCATTTTGGATGTGCTAAAGATGGAGGTCGGTTATTGTTGAACGTGCTTTCCTGTTATGTTTTTCATTGTGGCCAAGAATTGAAAATCCATCTACAAATTAGGGATTATAGGATAAGCCTAGCAAGAGATACCGTAAAGAACTTTTAATACACTTTTGTTTTAATTTTTGTAATCTTGTATCACCCTATCCCTTTGGGATACATTTATGGTTTTATGATGTATATTTGCATAATGAGATAATGAAAATTTCATTTATTTCTCATTCCTCTCATTACTTGTAATGTTTCCTTCATGCATTTGATTTCAAAATTTTCATAAAGGGAAATTTGTTGCTTAGATAGGGCCCATCCAACCCAGCTCGTTCTCCCTATCTTTCATAGTGTGTTTAGATCTACCTATGAAGGTGTGAACATAGTGATTTCCATATGCTTGAGCTTGCAGGTTTGGTGAAACCCTTATGAATTTTTTATGCAAGATATCAGATCTGAGGATTCCTCATCTATGTTGGGTTGATTTCTATTTCCAATTTCAGAATTTTATTTCTTCCTGAAAGTATTGCATTATTCTTTCCTTTTCTAAGAGCATTTTCTGAGTTATTTTTGAAATATTGGAGAGGGTTTTTAGTTTGATGATTTAAGTTTGATTCATTTCCTTATATCAATACAATTTTTGGCCACGTAATGATAGATATGTGCATAAAGTTAAAATTGTAATGATTCGCCCATATAAATGCAAACTAAATATCACTGAGTACAGGAATGACTTATGGCATTTTTTCTGGGATTAAAGACTTAATAAAATTTATCTTTCAAACAGAGTATATTTATTACTATGACAGAGATTTGAAAAGGGTTGGTTTTTTCTTTTGGATAAGAACTTCATTTACAACGCAAGAGTGTTTCCCTTCTTGCTATCACAAGAATTTCCTTCCGTCTTTGCAGTTATTTATATTGAATTCTTGATTTTGATTGGGAGTCACTTTCATTAAAGTTTAAGATGAATTTTTCCTCTCTATTTTACTTATTTCCAGTTTACTAGCCATAGAACATTAATATATGAGTGAAGGGTGGTTGAAATCAAGTCTCTTCTAGTGTAGGAAAAATGAGTTCTTAGTGGAGGAGTGAGTTCTTAGTGCATGAATAGAACATTCGAGTGGAGGAACAAAACATTCTAGTGCAAGAACAAATAATTCCAGTACAGAGATAGGGAATTCCACTACCAGAACAGAGTAATACAGTGTGGGAATGAGACTCATTTCATTATAGGAATGTGATTTCTCCATTGCAAGAATGATATATTTTTAGCGAAGGAAACAAATTTAAACGTATAATAGAAAATCATTCTTTTTAGTTTCTAAAAATTGGAATTCAATCAGAGGAACGTTTTTTATCTTTCAATATACTTTTGGATTGATTACAAGGCATGTTTTAATTTAAGTGTCAAGGTTTCTCGTGAGTATTTGTGTTGAAGTGAATTTATTACCTAGAGTGGCCTGGTCTTGTTTTGCTAGAAGAGTTTCTTTGTAATTCATTTTTTGTTGATTCTGCAACATTTAATTAGTGGATTAGAAGTAGGATTTACAGAATTTAAAACCAGAGACCTTTGTAATTTATTTTGCTACACCTTGAAGCTTACATAGCCCTAGTCTGACAAGTTAAGTCTTGAAGGAGTTCATTGGACTATAACTCTGGTGCCCAACATTTTGGCATCGTTTGTGGGGAGACATTGAAAGAAAATTGGTAAATATATTTTTTTTTTACTACAATAGGGGTAAGTTTTATTTATTTTTTTCAAATGCAGTTTGCTTCTATTGTCTTAGCTAGTTTTATTTTAATTAACTTTTGTGTCGTCTCCTTTTTTTACCTCATAATCTGTTTGAGTTTTTCAATTGTCATTTTTTGGTTGACAGAAACAACTATTATTTTTTAGTGCAGACAGAAACAATTCCTCTAGCCCGGGAGAGTAGGTCTAGCCACAAACAAACAATCTATGGAAAACTTCTTTATGATAGAATCAAATAAGAGGACCTACCTCTTAGAACGCTATTCCACTTGGTGGTGATCCTGCTTCCTTACTCTAACTACTTTTTGTTTCCTTCCATCGAATACCTGAAACAAACAAACAAAAAACAACAATAAACGTGATAGCTTGCAAATTGAATTCAACCTACATAATAGTTTAAGGAACATTAAACCATCAAATGTAATATAACGCTTCAATGTAGGAAACCAATCAATAGTTGTATTCATATAAGTTTAGAAAAGGATTACAACCAATGCCTTGACATTGTTGGCCTCCTCTGACATATATGGGTTCCCACACTTCTACTATCATCTCATGGATAGCCCCAACAATGGAAGTCTTAAGGATTCCTCCATTTAGTTTCAAACTAAACAAAACACACTATTCTCCCTCAGACATAAACTAGAGTGCTATGAGCTATAGACGTCTTGTTGATTGTTCAAAATCCAAAGCTACTCAGACTAAAAATACATCCAAAAACTCATTCAACTTGGGAAAGGAGGGGCTTGTATAGTTTTTATTGAGGGGAGATGGTTCCTATTATCATGGGAGAGGCCTACCTCTTTGGTTTGTTCGATCTGGATACGCAAAAGGAACCCAAACTCACTTCCTTGGCTGCATCGAGCCCAACTATTTACCAGACTTCCATTACGAAACTTCTAGATCTCAAAGCATTGACTCCATATTTAAAAAAAAATTCCAAAGAGGATTAGCATGACTCATACAAGGCTGACTAGTGCTCATCGACGCTAGTCCCAGTGTCAAACTCTAGAGATCGGCACGCGGTATGAATTATTCATTAGCACCGGTCTTGTAAACTCGTGAAAAAGGAAGATTCTTGGGAAATGATGGAAAAGGGAAATGTTGTGCTCATGAAGAGGGACATAATGGGAGTTTATTCATGATGGGAAAGAATGCGGGGTTCACTATAGATGTTCTCTAAGATCTTGGAACAGGAGTACAGGGATAGTGAAAAAATGTTGTGTGAGATGCCAAGAGGTGACGCCATCCCAATGGAGGTAGCCATATAGAGTCTACGTAGAGGTATTCACCCAGAGTGATTAAAAGGGGCACAAAATGTTAAGTGTGTGTATATAAGCATCACCACATGGGAACACAGCACAAACCAATAAAAATTAAGTGAAGGTTCCCACTCTGATAGCTCAGCCCTGAGGGTGTCTTTGAGGGATAACTTGGTACAGTTCCCATTTGATCATTTACATTGTTCGTGGGACAAGGCGCTCGGGTGACTCATCAAAGGTTCTGAGCTCAACCTATGCTAGTTCATGGGTCATTTAAGTTTTTATTTTTTATATATAATTATTATTCTATAATGCTTCTAGTAAGTTGTACATTTTGTACCACTTATGCCAAAAAGTGACAATGTATAGAAGCATGTCTTTAACAAGATTTCAGGCTTATTATTGGCTCAAATTGGATTTTGAAAGAAACATGATGATAAATGCTTAGAGGTGCATGCTTCTATAGGCATAGAAAGCCTTGTTGATGCATATTTAATGACCATAATATGTTTTGTGTGATTTTGAATGTTTATGAGAAGGGGTGGTTTTGGATATATGGAAAGAATAGTTTCCAAGGAGGAGTTTGTGTAACTAAGTGGTAGAGCTAGTTGGAGCAAAGGACGGATAACATTTTAATGGCTAATAACAATAATTGGTATGATTGTTTTTTACAATGTTTATAGTGGCAGTGATTATGGAAACAATGCTGGCAGGTTGTGATGGTGATTCTAGTGGCACTGATTGCAGGTTCTAACAATAATGATATTTATAGTGATTGTAGGTTCTTGTTTAATATTTTGATATTACTTGTGATTTAATGATTATCAAGTATAGATGATGATAGTATATCTAGTTTGAAAGATTTCAAAAGGAGGCGCACAAGGAGTTAAAGAAGGAAATAGGTGCCATCCATGAGGATGGACACTATAGTACGTCAAATCCAACTCATCATCAAGGTTGGTGCCTTAAACAGGTTGGATCATAAAGAAAGTCTAAGCATGCTCATCATCCAGGTTTGTGACTCAATAAGGTTAGAGCCTAGAGTGGATCAAAGTCCAATTATCATCAAGATTTGTGCCTCAGTGAGGTTGAAAATTAAAGTAGGTGAGAACCCGATCATCATAAAGGTTGGTGCCATAATTAGGTTGTAGCCTATAATGAGCATTTTCTTGCATACTTTTGAGGTCACTACCTCAATCAAGTTGTAGCCTACCACAAGTGGAAACTTGCATATTTTAGGGGTTGGTACCTCTAGGAGGTAGATGTTTGCAAATCTATGTAGTAAATTGAAGATAAAAGCTAAGACAATTTTATCATTTTCTCCCATATGGTTTTCCACATGTAAAGAAAATTGTGTGTCCTCTTGTCTTGATGTGATGGCCTATTAATTTATTATTTACATGATAATGCATTGTTGTGTTTTTTTTTATATACTACAAGTGTTCATAATTAGTTACTGCATTGATAGTTGTTAAAAACATTTGAATTGGTAAAAAAACTAACACAATGGTTCACCCCCACTCTCAATGTGCTCTTCGTTTCCCAAAATTAACAGGTTCAGAATAAGTCAAATCCCAAATCACCATATCCAATACCCAACATAAGAATTATGAGTCCATGTGGCTAGCTTGTTATAGAGGCGACAATGAAAGGAGCACCTAATCCACATATCTAACGCACATTCAAGGAAATCTTGGCCCATACCACATCTAGGAACATGCTACCAAGCAGAGAGTTGAAAAGGTTAGATAACTAGATTATGCAGTGCTTTTCATTATAATGGGAAAAGTCATATTGCAATGGTTCAGAGCTAACCACTTATGGACCTTAAACCATTCCTCCTAACCCATCATCATATGCCTGAAAGAGACTGAAAATTAAAGGGATGAGATATAAATTTTGTGTTGTCATGCACAAAGTTTTAGTTAAAGGATTAAAGTACCCAAGGGATATTTCAAACGATTTGCATCTATAAAAGGTGGAAGAACAACATGAGGGAAAGTAGTTCCTAAATTGAATAGATGAAGTTGTTTTTGACACATAGAAGCAAAAGA
This sequence comes from Pinus taeda, assembly GCA_000404065.3. Lineage (NCBI taxonomy): Eukaryota > Viridiplantae > Streptophyta > Pinopsida > Pinales > Pinaceae > Pinus > Pinus taeda. Next base: position 49,914 of record APFE030501046.1, on the reverse strand, counting down.
AGTTCAAACAGAATGAGGAAAAATAGGGATATAACATGTAGAAAGATGAAGTAGAATGAGACATAGAAAAAGATAATTTTTGTTCAAAGGCTATATGTGAATATTAATTGAGATGTGAAGTTGTTGTGAGTTTGAAAATTTTATATATGAAGTAGTTAGAATTAAATTATATAAAAACCTATATGAGTGAGCTAGAAGTAGTGACCATGAGTGAAACTCAAATTGAATCTAAGTATTAGTGGAATAAAGGTTTTTGCAGAGAAAATACCAATGAAAATTGACATATATGAGAATTAACATTTGTGTGAGTGTTATATTTTTATTAAAGTCCGTGAGATCTGAGTTTGGAAATGAATGAAAGAGGGATTGATAGCCAAACCATGTAAGTCCTTGGAAGTTGGTGCTTCCAACAAGTGGGTGCTTTCAAAGAAAAGGAGGTTGGAGCCTCTTGTAGGTTGGTGCCTACATAATCTAATGTAAATTGGAGTTGGTGCTTGCATTCACATCAAAATAAAAAAATATTTTTATTTTTCTCTCATATGGGTTTGCACGTAAACATATTTTGTTCAAACTTTATGTTATTGATGCACTATTGTGTTGTTGAATTTATTTATTTGGTTAGAAAACTTTTAAAAATTTTAAATTTTTTATTCAACCCCCTCTCAATATTTCCCTAGCTTTAAATAATCTTCTCACAAGCTCCCACCAAGTTGGTTTAAAACCCAAGGTCTTTGATGGGGAGTTCTTTGGTATATCTAAGGTTTCCTCATTCATGGAAAGAGACAATGGGAGTGAGTTCCACTTTCACCATAGATGCATGAATTGTGCCTATAAATGGTAGTCATGTGATACCATTTGGAGAAGATAACCAAGAGCAAAATTACCCTACCAAAATTTCTATTCAGTCCATAAGTTCTTGAAGCATCATTTTTTTGTGTTTCTTTGCACGCAAGCTAATCTTTTGCTAATGATGAAAGCTTGACCAATTTCATGGTAGTAAGAGAGGAGAGATCAAGGGATCAACAAAGGATCTTCCACTACCATCTTGAAGTTGACTCAATTGTTTGACTCTATAATCCTTGGTGTATCTCACTCTAGGCACCAACATCTCATTCATCGTAATAGTAACAAAACTTTACTTTACCATAACCTTTTTCTCTACTTTATCTTTTATTTATTACTATATGCATGCTAGTCTACTTTTCTTCTTTATGATATTTTTTTCTTATTGGAATTAAATCCAACCATATCTTGTTTATTGTATTAGTGTAGCCTTAAATTACAACAAAAATTATTTTGTTCAACCTCCTAGGTTAATAGTTATTACATTGTGCAATTATATTATTCAATTTTACTTAACTCAAAAAAAATGTTGGAAATTTTTCATTTATTCTTAGAAGGTAAAGAGCTAAATTATTTGAAATTTCCATAGGTAGCAACACTATAATATTTAAAGACGTTATATCCTGGGGTGGGAGAGGAAGACAGAAGGTGCAGCGAGCTAGGGTTTTTGCAACTTCTGCAACGGCAAAACACTTCATACATCTGCACACTTGCAAGCATCGTCAGCAATATGTCCATATGATTCGAAAAGAGCAGTCTCATTCTTCATGATTCCCCCTCAGGGAGAGGACGTGGTGCCTCCTCCAAATGGAAATTAAGGGTGGCAGAAGAGCAAGGAAAATGACAAACCAGAGGACCAACAAGGGCTAGCACAGATCTGAACTCACATGCAAAAATGGATGACAAATAACAACCCAAAGTTAGCTCGACCACTTGCAAGCCAGTGGCAACCGAACGTCTGAAGGTAGAATTTCCAGGTCACCGAATCAATGCTCAGATTCAGTACATGAGGGATCATGCATTGATAGGAAAATTCATAGGACTCTGGGTGACTGAAAAAGCATTGCGTGGCTAGATAGCAGCTAAATGGAACCCAAAATGACACATAACTCTGTAGCTGGGGCCAAAATGGTTCTTTATAGCCATTTTTAATTGTCTTGAGGACTGGAACAAGGTTTTAGATGGAGGGTCGTATTTTTTCAATGCAGTCGAATTGTATCTCAGAGGATGGGTAGAGTGCTCCAAACCTGATAAAGAGGACCTTAGCTCGGCTCGAGTCTGGATAAGATTATACTCTCTGCCCATGGAATATTGGGAAGAAGCCTCCTTACAAGAAATATGAAATGTTCTGGGCAAATTTATCAAAGTTGCAAAGGATAAAAAACTCAAAAGATATACCTCTTATGCATAAATCTGTGTCTACATGCATCCCTACAAGGCTCTTCGAGATGTGGTAAGTTTATCCCATGATGATTTTGAATGGGTTCAGTTGATTGACTATGAACATCTTCCATTTAGATGTATAATATGTCATGCCTTGGGCCACCTATATAGGGACTGTCCTTTAACTCAAAAACCCTCATCCCCTTCTGCACCAGAGAAGCCCGAGACTAATGGCTTCACCAAAGTGACGAACCGTAGGAAAAGCCACAAGAAAAAAACTTTATATCCAAAGATACCTCAAGCCAGCTCCTCCAAGCCTTCCACAAGCAACAACTTTGAAGCATTAGCCCGACAAAAAGATATCAACTCTGAAAATAGGCCTCCACAGAGAAGGAGGCATTAGAGGACAAGATTTCTTCCTATTCAGATGCCAAGTCACTCCAAGAAGATACTCTAGCCATAGATCCTTTATCCTTAGCTAAGTGCAATGTCCCAGCCTGGAATATTCAAGGAATGGAGGTAGACAACCTACAATCTGACTCCAGAATAGCTACAGAATCTACTGAAGAATTACATGAATCTTAGCAAATGGAAGAGGAACCAGAAAGTATAGATATTGGGGATCTAGACATTTTAGGTCCACAACAGGCATGTAAAACAAAAAACTACAACAAAATTCTAGATATACAACTAGAGAATCTGGAGGTGATTCTCTCAAGGGCACAAAGGAAAATATCTCTAGGTATTCAAACAAGTAGTCCTTGGGATGGGAGACACATTACCAAAGACAACAAAAAACGTGGAAGGAAAACAGACCTCCAAAGAATGATCCGAATAGGAGAAATCTTAGTAGAGTCAGGCAGGTACTCTAAGCTAACAAAGTACTACAAATCCCTCCACAAATTCTCCCAATGAAGCTAATATCATGGAAAATCATAGGGCTCAATGGCCCAGGGAAAGGCAGATTACTCAAAAAATTGATAATGCAAGAAAGACGAAATATCCTATTCTTGCAAGAAACCAAATGCAACTCAACAACTATAAAAAAAATTGCAGCAAAATCATGGCCAGGAGGTCTCTCTCTTACATTGGATGCTGATGGAGCATCTGGAGGCTTAGCAATGATATGGGAAGCTCGTACCATTATGCTCAATAACTTCCATGCTAATAAGTATTTCATACAAGCAAACTTTCACATCATAGGGACCAATATACACGGGCTTCTTTCCAATGTGTATTTCCCCCAGGATGCAATGCACAAGATAGAAATCATGAACACCCTCTCAACAATCAACTCTGATAGGATGCACCCACTATGGATCACTGGAGGTGATTTCAACATGATCACGAGGCTGGAAGAAAAAAGGGGAGGTAGGAGCAGAGGAAATAAGGAAGGGAACAACCTAAAAGATTTCATTTAGAACAATTGGCTTATAGACATGCCCTTCAATAATGGACCTTCTACCTGGAACAACAAAAGAATGGGGATGCATCAAATAGCCTCTCGTTTGGATAGATTCTTACTATCAGACAACGTAATTCATATAGGCAGAGATTTTGTTGCTTCCATCTTGCCGATCTTAGGGTGAGATCACTGATCAATCTCCCTTCATTGGTCTCATCCTGGTAAGACAACCCGTGGACCATTTTGCTTTGAGGCTTTCTAGATGTTTCATCCGGATTTCATCAACCTGATAAACACAGAATGGAATAATTTCTCTCCTCCAAATGGTACAAAAATGATTCAATTTCAGCAAAAGCCTAAGCATCTCAAGAGCAAGATCAAACAATCGAATCATACCTCTTTTGGCAATATATTCAAGGCTCGGAGTGACCTTGATAAGGATATGAAACAGTTTCCGCAGAGGATCATACTCGAAGGCCGATCAGAGGACTTGCCAAAACAAGAAAAACTAATGGAATCACAAATCTCAAAGAGGGAAAAATAGGAAGAAATGCTATGGAGGCAAAAATCGAGAATAAGATGGCTCAAGGATGGAGAAAAAAAAACAAAAAAATTTCATAGTACCACAATCCAGTGCAAAATGCATAACAACATAACTCACATTCAGAATGAACAGGGCATTAAGGTGGAAACTCATGAAGAAATTGAAAGCGAACTTCTAAATTATTTCAAGCAAGTGCATGAGCAGCCCCACATAGATAGATCGCAGGCCATAGAAAAAATTACAAGGAACATTCCTAAAGTTATTACACAGGATCATAACCAACTCCTTCTCAGGCGTGTAGACTTACAGGAGGTGGAAGCGGCAGTTAGTCAATTGAAAGATGGGAAGGCGCCTGGACCGGACGGATTCACATCCAATTTTTTCCACATTTTCTGGGAGTTGATCAAAATGGAAGTTTGGGAGGTTGTTGAGGAATTGAGAACCTTGAGATGGATGCTTCCATGAATGAATGCTACATTCATAGCCCTTATACCCAACGAAGCTCATCCCAACACTCCTAACAAATTCAGGCCTATTGACCTATGCAACATAATCTACAAGATTGTCTCCAAAATAATCACCTCTAGACTCAAAATGTTGCTCCCTCTAATTATCTCACCTGAGCAATCTGGGTATGTCGAAGGTAGGCAAATTACGGACGACATCATCTTAACTCACAAAATTATCCACTCTTTGAAGCAATCAAAAAAGTCAGGTATGCTCCTTAAAATAGATCTTTCAAAGGGATTTGATAGCTTAAGCTCGTTGTACATCACAAAAATTCTCATTTCTTTTGGTTTTGCACCTCCTTAGGTTAGGTGGGTCATGAGCCTTATCTCCTCCTCCTTCTTTTCGATTCTGATAAACGGTATCCCCTCCTCCCCCTTTCATCCTTCTCGGGGAATCATAGAGGGCGACCCTCTTTCTCCCTTCCTTTTTGTTATTATGGCAAAGGGATTGGGCAAAGCATTATAATAGCTTAGCATTCACAGCTTCTAAGAGGTTTGTCTTTTCATAACTCTTTCACTTTTACCCACCAGAAATTTGTAGATGAGAACATGCTTTTTGGTCATCCTTCAGTCTAGGAAGATCGTGAGCTCAACATGTTACTGACGGATTTCTCGGATGCCTCGGGAACCAATATCAACAAAGTCAAATCCCAAATCTTCTTTTTTCACACTCATGTAATTACCTAAGCAGATATAGCTTGCATTCTTGGTTTCTCTATTGCTGTCCTCCCTTCTAAATATTTAGGAGCTCCCATGATTGCATTGGCCTTAAAGCACTCTTCTTGGAAGATCCTATTAGAAAAACTTGAAGTCAGCCTCTCCTCATGGACTCACAAGGCTGTCAATATGGTGAGCAGGTTAGTCCTTATAAAAGATATTCTTCAATCCATGCCACTTTATCTCTTCTCGATCCTAGCAGCTCCCAAATGGGTTCTTAAAGAAATCAAGCATCTCCAACGATCTTTCTTGTGGGGTAATTCAGGTCAAAGCCACAAATGGGCCCTTGTCAAATGGAACACAATTTTCCTTCCAAGGTGCGTCGAGGGAACTAGGCTGAGGGATCCCTATCACAACAACGTGGTCATGGGAGCTCGAATATGGTGGAAATGGCTTATTGTGCCATCCTCCCCATGGGCCCCTCTATGGACAACAAAATATGCTAGCAATCGCCCAACAAAAGATCTAATATGAATGTCAGAAGTCAGCATGGGCTCCGTAATCTGGAATTCGGCCAAGCAACATAGAAGCCTCATTCAACAACACGGTTTTTAGGAAGTAAAGGATGACAACACATCAAGGTTTTGAGAAGATTCTTGGCAGCAGCAGCCTAAGCTAAAGGATCTAATATCTCATATGCAAATCTCGGAGCAGGATATACAGGCCTATGACAAAGTCAAAACATTCTGGAATCCTTCTTCAATACAATGTTATAGGCAATGGATTAAGGCGGATCAAATCTTAAGACATGGAACAGAACAAGTTCAACAAACTCTTGATACAAATTTAATGAAGAGGAAAATACAACACTCACATGACAAGGATATACTTAGATGGGGTTATGAAGAAAAATGCACCTTCTCCACTAGGGAAGCTTATAATTTAATAATCAAGGATCATATAGTTAAAAACCCACTCTGGAGGAAATTCTAGGACCTTAACAATTGGCCGAAAGTCTCCACCTTTCTTTGGCTCTTATGTCAAAACCAGATCCTCACATTGGACAATCTCAGGAAGAGGAACTATCACAGGCCCTCAATATGCCTGAACTGTAGACAAGAAGAGGAATCCATAAAGCATCTTACGCACTCTTGTCCTATTGCGCGCAAGCTCTGGGAAAAAGTCAGTTTTCGGTGCCAAAAGGAAGGGAGAATACATGGAGACATCATAGCTATTGTTCGCAACTAGGATCAGAATCCTTATCAAAGAAAGATATTAAACTTCTTATGGAAGCTCATTCCGGGCTTCCTCATGTGGACCATTTGGAAGGATAGAAAAAAAAGTATCTTCAAGGATCTTTCTGTGCCCGTGGAGAATATTTGGAAAACTATTTACCAAAATATCATGGAAACCTTACTTCTCCATACTTGATATGAGGAGGATTTTCCCTCTATTCCCCATAACAAAACATTTGGGCCAATTGGGACCTTCAATGGAACCAAGAACCTATTTCAAAAGGAACAACCTCTTCATCGAGTCATTATCTTGAAAAGTGGATACCTCCTCCCAAGCATATGTTCCACCTTAACTTTGATGGGGCCTCGAAATGTAACCTAGGTAACTCCGGCTTTGGAGGAATTTTCAGAGACCACAAGGGCATCCATCTTCTTACCCTTTTAGGATCAAGAGGTTGGGATACTAATAATTTGGTGGAAGTGGAAGGTCTCTCGCAGGGTCTTACTCTAGCTCAAAATAAGGGATTCTTTCCACTTATTATAGAAGGCGACTCTCAAATCATGATAAATATGGTCACCAAAATTATGCAAGGTACTCCCTCAAGCAAAGTAAGAAACAACTCGAGAATGGCGAAGCGGCTTGAACTCATTGAAATCTAGTTCTCTTGTCACATGGTGATCACTCTCAAGCACATCATCACGGAAGGAAACAAAGTGGCTAATTTACTAGCTAATATTGGAGTTGAAAGTGGATTGGATCTTCATAGTGGCTCATTATCGAGAGTTGCCTGTGAATCGCAACTCATGGATTATCAAAATTTGGTAAAGAATGAAATGAATCAGCGAGAAGAAGAGCACGTGGATGGGGGTGATTTAAGAACTCATCAATGATGCAGTTTATGAGTGGCCGTGCTGAGCCCTGCCAGCTCTTGGCCAGTGCTAATCTCACAGTCTATACCTCGTTCACCATGGCTCACATAAGGTGCGATCAACTCCATCTGTAGGTGGTTATTAATGCACACATAGTCGAGATAAAGAACGTGCTTGTTTCATCATGGAGTATTCGGCTCTTAAGCCCATTATATGCTACACGTGCTGTAATCTCTGCCGCGAAACGAAGGATTCCTATGTAGTAGTTCGGTCTCATGTGCTTGCTACCCACTCCTCATTGCTCTTAGTTCTGAATCTGGGTCATCCATCTCCCATTCTTTGTCCTCCTCTCTCAGCCCTCCTCAAATTCCTTCTGTGTAGTCTAGGCTCTCCCCTAAAGTTTCGTGTGCTACTATGTTTTTCTCTAGCTACTTAGTCATGGTCCATCATTGCCTCAGAAGCCGTCATGGAGGGAGCCACTCTGTTTTTCTCTAGCTGCTTAGCCATGGTCCCTCATTGCCTAAGAAGTCGTCATGGAGGGAGCCAAGGTGGTCGTGCGCGGCCTCAAACTACTCAATCTGTGGATTAGCCTCTGCCCCCTGTCTCTCCGCCTTCATCCCAAGGGAATTCTCCTCCTCCTAGCCCTACTCGCAAACCTTTCCTGTATAATGCTTTCCAAACGACTCATTTTAAATTTCAGTTTAGCTTGAATAGGCCCATCGTATTATTTTCTCTGAGGAAGAAGCTCAGTTTGAAGCTCCTCTCAGTACTCTCAGAGAGCATCCTCAAGGTGGTCTCAGAAGCTCAGTTTCAAGCTCCTCTGAGTACTCTCCGAGAGCATCCTCAAGGTGGTCTCACAAGTGCGGCCACCCTTGGCACAGGGAAGGTAAGGGAGAAAGGCGTGGCCATATGCATGGTGAGGGTTTCAAGCCAGACCCTTCTCACCGGTGTGGCCATATGCATGGTGAGGGTTTCAAGCGAGACCCTTCTCAGCTGCGAGGTGGCAGCTCACATGTTGCCACTGTCTCCATGGCCATTGTTGGGAGCTCTAGTGGCACTCATCCTACATTGGTTCCTCTTGATGGCAGTTGAGAGGGTGATGTAGATCGTGATGGAGATTTCTGGAATGGCATTCCATGCCCTATAGTTGAGGAGCCCCGAGACGAGGACATCCCCAAGTGATGCCACCTAGTATCCTTTGTGTCAACTCAATTTTCTCTTTTGTTCAGGTTTGGTCTCTTCTAGTTTTGTTGTTTTGGCTCTTTTTCTGCTGCTAGACAATCTGGTTCTATGTCTTTGTGGCTGGGAAGTATAATGTTCTGCTCTATTCTTGCATTTCTGAAATCTGGTTCTATGTCTTCCTCGCTTGGCAGTATGTGGTTTTCAGGCTTACACGTACAATCTTGCTATCTATAGATGTTTGTCTCCACTGTTTCAATCCCAAATCAGCGATATGGCTTGCTAGCAATTTTCAGGTTTCTATGAATGGTTTTTGCTTTCAGTGTTACTGTTTTTTCCTAATTATGGGAAAATTCTGAGTTCGTGAAAGCATTCTTATGCTCTCCTCTGAGACTTCTGCCTCCTTGTAACTCTATTTTTATTCCCCTTTATTAGAATTAGTCTTTACTCAATAGAAGAAGAAAAAACACACTCTAATATTTAAACAAAAATTCTTCTATCAACAAAAGATAATATTTTTCTTTACATAAAGGCAAGACATAATACTCAATAAGATCTATTAAGTTAATACTACAATGTTCAATGTTCATAGTTTGCACAACTAGATGAATTGTTTGTTCTCCTTCCTAGCCTAGTTCATTTCTCATGAGTGATATGGTGTTCTCTTGTAATAAAGATATAAGAGTAGATTCCTCATATACTTTTCGACACATGAACCCTTACAAAGTTGCAAATTATTGTCATATCTAACTTACAAATTATTAGATATACTTCTAAATTAAATGATTATATATATTCATAAAATAATGAAATCCAATATAATTAATCCTAATATAAATTAAATCACTCAAATAAATCCCCTATTCTCATTAAAAATAAATAACCAATTCCTACTTAAAAAAAATAAAAATAAAGAAAATATTCTTACCTATGGTAAATGGTTTGACATGATATTTTATAATCGGTCAATATAACCCTTATATCGATGATATAATAAATCCACATAAAGACATTGGCAAAAGGACAATTGATTGTAGGTGTTTTGATATGATATTTTATAATCTGTCAAGATAGCCCTTATATCGATGATATAATAAATCCATATAAAGACATTGGCAAAAAGACAATTGATTGTAGGTGTTTTTAATCAATGGCATATTTAATTATTACAGAAACGCGTTGTCGACCGACTTGTTTGGTGAAGTTTTAGTTTATAATCAATGACCTATTTAATTATTACAGAAACGCGTTGTCGACCGACTTGTTTGGTGAAGTTTTGGTTTGAATGCTTTAAAAAAATTGTTTTAAGAAATTTAATTATGGGATTGTTTAATCAGTTTTTTATACCAGAAATAGATTCAGGGTATTATTAAGAACTCTGTAGCTCCTCAAAATCTTCGAAGTTGATACCTATATCGCTGTTTTCTTAAAAAAAAATGAGAAGACTTTTTCAAAATCCTATCAAAATTTCCATAATTTTCCAAATGAAAATGTAACTTCTTTAAACTATGGCTTATATAAATGTTTATTTCCATCGCTTTTTAAGTATTGAACCTATACAAGTCAAAACTCGTTTTAAAATACAAAGATTAAAATTTTGTAAAAAAATTTCACCAACCAAAATTCTAAAATATAAAAAACATACAATGTTTAACCAAAAAACATACAATGTTTAAGCAACATAGAAAAGTATGATCGGTCTCTTGTACATTCATAAACATTTATGACATATTTTCTAATGTAATTTGTCTAAAATCCCATAAAAATGATTTAAAATCACATATTCCACGATTCTAACGTCGCAAATTTTTATTAAGATACAGAATCCACCTATATAATCACAAACCCATTTTAAAATAAAAAAATAAAAATTTAACCCAAAGAAAATCAACCAAATTACCACCAAAATTCTAAAGCTTAGTTTAGGCATCACCTATTATATTATATCACGTTACATTATATTATGTCACAAACGAATATCATGTCACGTTACGAAAGAGGTAGCATTCTGCATTGAAGTCACTCGGCCGGGTATACATGTTGCATTCTCCTCAATTTGCATCTTCTGGTGCAGATTCATCTCCCGGTCTACGTATTAATTATTGCTCAGTTTTTCATTTGATACTCAGTCTCACTTGACTCCATGAATCGGTTAGTGTATGCGTGGCTCTGGCCTTTTCATTGGTTTTGTGTTTTTCTCGCTCATATTTTAAAATCAGAAAAATTCTAAGACATTGATGTCTAACCGGCAGAAACTGAAAGGGCCGCGACCATACAGCGATAGCTTTAGCCCCAGACCGGGCCTTTCGTAGAGGTGGTGTCCATGCATGACCAGCTCGTTCCGCTGCGAGAGTTGCCGCCAAGAACTAACAACAAGGACCAGTAGTATGGAAAGAATAGTTTCCAAGGAGGAGTTTGTATGACTAAGTGGCAGAGCTAGTTGGAGCAAAGGATGGATAACATTTTAACAACTAATAACAATAATTGATATGACTGTTTGTGACAATGTTTACAGCGGTAGTGATTATGGAAACAATGTTTACAGCGGCAATGATTATGGAAACAATGCTTACAGGTTGTGATGGTGATTCTAGTGGGACAACAATGATAGTTATAGTGATTGTAGGTTCTTGTTTCATATTTTGATATTATTTAGGGTTTAATGATTATCAAGTATAGATGATTATAATGCATCTAGTTTGAAAGATTTCCAAAGGGGTGCACAAGGAGTTAAAGAAGGAAGTAGGTGCCATCTACTAGGATAGATCCTATAGTAGGTCAAATCCAACTCATCATCAACGTTGGTGCCTTAATCAGGTTGGATCCTAGACAAATTTTAAGCATGCTCATCATCTACTTTTGTGCCTCAATACTTTTAGAGGCTAGAGTGGCTCAAAGCCCATTTATCATCAAGATTTGTGCCTCAATGAGGTTATAGATTAGAGTAGGTGAGAGCCTGATTATCATAAAGGTTGGTGACATAATTAGGTTGAAGCCTATAATGAGCATTTGCTTGCATACTTCTGAGGTCAATTCCTCAATCAAGTTGTAGCCTACCACAAGTGGCAAATTGCATATTTTGGGGGTTAGTACCTCTACCAGGTAGATGCTTGCAAATCTATGTAGTAAATTGAAGATAAAGACCAAGAAAACTTTCTAGTTTTCTCCCATATGGTTTTCCACATATAAAGCAAGATGTGTGTCCTCTTGTCTTAATGTGCTGGCCTATTAATTTATTATTTATATGATAATGCATTGTTGTGTTTTTTTATATACTAAAATCTTTCATAATTAGTTACTACATTGATAGTTGTTAAATTCATTTAAATTGATAAGACAATTGACACAATGATTCACCCCAATCTCAATGTGCTCTTGATTGTCCAAAATTAACAGGTTCAGAATAAGAAAAATCCCAAATCACCATATCCAATACCCAAAATAAGAATTATGAGTCCATGTGGCTAGCTTATTATAGAGGCTACAATGAAAGGAACACCTAATCCACATATCTAATCTAGGTTCAAGGAAATTTTGGCTCAAACCACATCTAGGAACATGCTACCAAGCAGAGAGTTTAACAGGTTTGATAACGGATAACTAGATTGTGTGCAGTGTTTCCCATTATAATGGCAAAAGTCATATTGCAATGGTTCAGAGCTAACCACTTATGGAGCTTAAACCATTCCTCCAGACTGAAATTAAAGGGATGAGATATAAATTTTGTGTTGTCAAACATAAAATTTTAAAGAATTTAGACTTCTGTGATCTATGTTTGTGAAAATAATTTCCGCAAAATCACACTTAGCTATTAGAGGTTCTCTTTAACCATTTCTTAGTCAAATTTAGCTGTTGGAATGGCGTACCATCCCTATTTAACATTCAAATTTAGTTGTTGGAATGACGTACCGTCCCTATTTAACTCATCGATCATTGGATCTTCAACTTGTTGTCAACTGTGACTAACCACAATGGTTGACAAATCATTATGTGGTTTTGCCGAAATTATTCTCACAAACATAAAATTTTAGTTAAAAGATTAAAGTACCGAAGAGACATTTCTATAAAAGGTGGAAAAACAACATGAGGGAAGGTAGTTCCTAAATTGAATAGGTGAAGTTGGTTTTGACACATAGAAGCAAAAGAAGTTCAAATAGAATGAGGAAAAACTGGGATATAACCTGTAAAAATATGAAGGATAATGAGAAATAGATAAAGATATTTTTTGTTCAAAGGCTATATGTGAATATTAATTGAGATGTGAAGTTGTTGTGAGTTTGAAAATTGTAGATATGAAGTATTTAGAATTAGATTGCATCAAAAATTATATGAGTGACCTAGAAGTAATGATGACCATGAGTGAAACACAAATTGAATCTAAGTATTAGTGGAATAAAGGTTTTTGCAAAGCAAATATCAATGAACATAGACATATATGAGAATTAACATTTGTGTGAGTGTGATTTTTTTATTAAAGTGCCTCAGATTTGAGTTTGGAAATGAATGAAAGAGGGATTTGATAGCCAAATCATGTAAGTGCTTGTGGGTTGGGGAGTTGGAATCTCCTTCAAGTTGGTGCTTATAGAGATTAGTGGGTTGGTGCTTCCAACAAGTGGGTTCTTTCAAAGAAAAGGGGGTTGGAGCCTCTTGTAGGTTGGAGTGTACACAATCTAATGTAAATTGGAGTTGGTGCTTTGCATTCACATCAAAATAAAAAAATATTTTTATTTTTCTCTCATATGGGTTTGCACATAAACATATTTTGGTCAAACTTTATGTTATTGATGCATTATTGTGTTGTTGAATTTCTTTAATTGGCTAGACTTTTAAAACTTTTAAAATATTGATTCACCCCCCTCAATATTTCCCTAGCTTTAAATAATCTACTAGCAAGCTCCCACCAAGTTGGTTTAAAACCCAATGTCTTTGATGGGGAGTTCTTTGGTAGATCTAAGGTGTCCTCATTCATGGAAATAGACAATGAGAGTGAGTTCCACTTTCACCATAGATGCATGAATTGTGCCTATAAATGGTAGTCATATGATACCATTTGGAGAAGATAACCAAGAGCACAATTATGCTATCAAAATTTCAATTGAGCCCATAATTTCATGAAACATCATTTTTTTGTGTTTTATTGCATGAAAGCTAATCTTTTGCTAATATGAAAGCTTGACCACTTTCATAGTAGTAAGAGAGGAGAGATCAAAGGATCAACAAAAGATCTTCCACTACTAGCTTGAAGTTGACTGGATGTTCTACTCTATCATCCTTGGTGTATCTCACTCAGGCATGAACATCTCATTCATTGTAATAGTAACAAAACATTACTTTACCATCACCTTTCCTCTACTTTATGTTTTATTTATTACTATATGCATGCTAGTCTACTTTTCTTCTTTATGATATTTTTTTCTTCTTTGAATCTAAGTCCAACCATCTCTTGTTTATTGTATTAGTGTAGCCTTAAATTACAACAACAATTATTTTGTTCAACCTCCTAGCTTAATAGGTATTACATTGTGCAATTATATCATTCAATTTTACTTAACTGAAAAAAAATGTTGGAAATTTTTAATTTACTCTTAGAAGGTAAAGAGCTAAATTATTTGAAATTTCCATAAGTAGCAACACTATAATATTTAAACAAAAATTCTTCTATCAACAAAGGATAATATTTTTGTTTACATGAAGGCAAGACATAATACTCAATAAGATCTATTAAGTTAATACTACAATGTTCAATGTTCATAGTTTGCACAACTAGATGAATTGTTTGTTCTCCTTCCTAGCCTAGTTCATTTCCCATGAGTGGTATGGTGTCCTCTTGTAATAAAGATATAAGAGTATATGGCTCATGTACCTTTAAACAGATCAACCCTTACTAAGTTGCAAATTATTGTTATAACTTACAAGTTATTAGATATACTTCTAAATTAAATTATTAGATAGATTCATATAATAATGAAATGATCCTAATCTAGATTAAATCACTCAAATAAATCACCTATTCTCATTAAAAATAAATAACCAATTACTACTTTAAAAAATAAAAATAAAAAAATATTCTTACCTACTGTAAATAGTTTGACATGATATTGTAAATAGTTTGACATGATATCTTATAATCTGTCCATATAACCCTTATATCGATGATATAATAAATCCACATAAAGACATTGGCAAAAGGACAATTTATTGTAGGGGTTTTGATATGATATTTTATAATATGTCAAGATAACCCTTAAATCAATGATATAATAAATCCATATAAAGATATTGGCAAAAGGACAATTGATTGTAGGCGTTTTTAATCAATGGCATATTTAATTATTACAGAAACGCGTTGTCGACAGAGTTGTTTGGTGAAGTTTTTGTTTGAATGCTTTAAAAAAATTGTTTTAAGAAATTTAATTATAGGATTGTTTAATCAGTTTTTTATACCAGGAATATATTCAGTATTATTAAGAACTCTGAAGCTCCTCAAAATATGCGAAGTTGATACCTATATCTCCGATTTCTTAAAAAAAATTAGAAGACTTTTTCAAAATCCTATCGGAATTTCCATAATTTTCCAAATCAAATTGTATCTTCTTTAAACTCCGGCTTATATAAATGTTTATTTCCATCGAAGAGAATTCGGATGGGCCTGACATGCTGCATGCCTGACAGCAAATTGCTGATTTATGTTGATATCATAAGTTGGTAATGTGGAGCATTTATGGATGTCCGTTTGTTAGGGTCCGTGTAACATATCAGAGAATAATTTTAAAATAAAGTTGAGACAGTTTCTTAACAAAATGTTTATTCATTAAGATATTGTTTCTGTTATTTATGAAACTAAAATTTAAAAAATGGATTTTTATGGTTAAGTAATATATGGCTTTATTTTGTTGATAAATAAATTTTGTTGCATTTTATTGATTAAATTATTTTGGAAGAAAATGCAAACATTCTAATGCGAGTTTTGTCTAAACATATTAAGTTTTAAAATTCTGGCTGCAATTTAGTGTTTTTATAATTTTTATTTCTCATGTTAAATTTTAATTTTTTGTAATTTCAAAATTAAGATTTGGCAAAAAAAATCACAGTATTGTTGTTAAAATTTCAAAACTTTACATGTTTAAGTATTATAATTGCAATTTTTGTATATTTATATATTAGTTTTTATCTTGTTTATGTTTTGGAAGGTTTTCTAGTTTGTTTTCTGGTATAATTTATCTAAAAGTAAATATGCTGCTGGAATCACAAGTTTCAATTGTAAACTCTCCACAATTAAAATGTCCCAAGAATTTTTTCCAGCATTGAATCTATATAAATCAAAACTCATTTTAAAATAAAAAGATTAAAATTTGGCCAAAAAAATTTCACCAGCCAAAATTCTAAAATATAGAAAACATAAAATGTTGAAGCAACACATAAAAAAGTATGGTTTATCTCTTATACATTCATAAACATTTATGACATAATTTTCTAATGTAATTTGTCTAAAATCCCATAGAAAATGATTAAAATCACATATTCCACAATTCTAATATCCCAAAATTTTATTAGGATACTGAATCCACATGTATAATCACAAACCCATTTAAAGATAAAAAATTAAAATTTAACCCAAAAAAATCAATCAAATTACCACCAAAATTCTAAAGCGTAGTTTAGGCATCACCTATTATATTATATCACGTTACATTATATTATGTCACAAACGAATATTATGTCACGTTACATTATATTATGTCACAAACGAAAGAGGTAGCATTCTGCCTTGAAGTCACTCGGCCGGGTATACATGTTGCATTCTCCTCCATTTGCATCTTCTGGTGCAGATTCATCTCCCGCTGTACGTATTAATTATTGCTCAGTTTTTGATTTGATACTCAGTCTCACTTGACTCCATGAATCGGTTGTTGTGTATGAGTTGCTCTGGCCGTTTCAGCTCTCAAAAGTTTTTGCTTTTGTGTTTGTCTCGCTCATATTTTAAAATCAGAAAAATTCTAAGACATTGATGTCTAACCAGCAGAAACTGAAAGGGTCGCGACCATACAGCGATAGCTTGAGCCCCACACCGGGCCTGTCGTAGAGGTGGTGTCCATGCATGACCAGGTCGTTCCTTTGCGAGCGTTGCCGCCAAGAACTAACAACACGGACCAGTTGTGAATCCTCCAGGCTGGCTGAACCTTTTTCTAATCGTGCTCCACTGATGATGATGTCCCGTCACACTTTGATTTGAATTCGTTTTTTTTTTATAATCGTTTGCAACACAGTAAAATTAAGGATATGAAGTTGTTTTAATCAATAATGTCCCATGACACTTCGATTTCAATGTTGTTTTATTTTTTTCAACGGTTTGCAAAACAATAAAATTGATGATATGAAGTTGTTTTAAGAATAAAATCGGATAAAACAGTTTATAATTAGATACTAACCCGAAAAAATACAACATATGAAATTATCAAGAAAATGTAACCCCATCCATCCAAAAGCTGAACACAGAAGGAGATGCGTTATAATTTCATAGTTTATGAACTAATAATACATTTTGACTTATCATAGAATATTCTCTTTTTTATATATAATTTTTATTTAATAAATAAATAAATCAGGGTAGATTCATTTTAATTTTCTATTTGTCAAGTTCAGAAAGAGATCAATTTTTTTGAGATACAAAAGACTTTTAATGTGGTAAGAGTTTTAATCCCTTTATGAGCTCAATAGATTTAAGATTAAGATGGATGTAGGTTTCCTTTTATATACACACATACCATATTTAGGTTAGATCCATCTCTCCCTCTCCCTCTCCTTTCTCTCTCTCCCTTCCCTCTAACTCTACTCTCCCTCCCTCTTCTCTATCTCTCCCTTGCCACCCTCTTTCTCTCTTGATTTCTCTATGTATTTCTTCTTCACTCCCTCTCTCCCCCCTACAACTCTATCTCTCCTTCTCTCTCCCAAGTCATCTTTCTTCTCCTTCATCTCTCTCCCTTTCTCTCCCTCCTCCCCTTCACTCTATCTCTCTTTACCCTCTAACTCTATCACTATCTCCCTCCCTATATCCCCTCTCTCCCCTTCTCTCCCCCATCCATCTATGTTTGTCCCTTTCTCTATTTCCCTTCTCTCTCTCTCTCTCTCTCTCTCTCTCTCTCTCCTATCCTCTCTCACTCATTCTCTCTCCATCCCTCCCTTGTCACTCCCTTTCTCTTTCCACCTCTAGATTTCTATGCATTTTTTCTTCTCTCTCTCTCTCCCCCTACAACTCCAACTCTCTCTCCCACCCTCTCTCCTTCACTCTCTCAATTTCTCTCTCTCCTCCTTCCTCTCTTTCCCTTTCTCTCCCATCTCCCTTTTTCTCTCCCCCCATATCTCTCTCTCTATCCTCCAACTCTATCACTATCTCCCTCCCTCTCTGTTTCTCTCTGTCCACCTCTCTCCCGCTCTATGTCTACCTATCTTTCTCTCTCCTCTCCATCTATCTTTTGTGACTCTCTCTCTCTATACCTCTATCTCTTTTTTCTTCCCTCCCTCTCCTATCCCTCTCTCTTTCACCTCCACCTTTTTGTGTCATCCCCATCACTTTCTCTCTCTCCCCATTGCATCTATATGGTGGATAGTTTTCACTCTATGTAATCAATATTATATCTAATGTCTAAAATATTTGAGAATATGGATGGAGAGTTTCAATCTATGTAATCAATGTTATATGTAATGTGTAAACTATTTCACATTTTATTCTTTTATTGTGAAATTAGTTATGTTTTTTGGCATGTGGTATTGATAATAGGTGGATATCCATGGTCAAGAAACTCGCCATATTGTAATTTTATTGTGAGTATCAATTTTTTATATGCTTATTAATTACATTTAAATATGGTTATCAAATCATTACTAGTCCTTCGCCAATCTCTAACCATCCACTTGTATCTATTTGTCTATTCCACCATAAATTGAAAGTCTTATTGCATCCTTGCATGATATAATTACATGTGGATGACTACCTTACATATTTTATGCTATAATTTACTCATATGGTTATTCTTTTAGTGATTTTTTGTTCTTAGTCTTTGCATAAAAAATAGTTAGGAATAAAATGTAAAAAATATACTAAAAGAGTTACTTCTCACCATTATCTATTGTTCCTTCAACATTGTAAATGTGTAGAATTACTAGTGGTTAATACACACCAAAATTTATGCAAGCTATTTTGCTTGAGCAAGCAATTTATTTGTCTACTTTAGATCACAATTTATTAATTACTTCCAAGGAAATACTATTGGATGATTTGTCTATCAATCATTATTGATGTAGAAATGATCAAGGTAGCTTATAATTATTTATGCAATTTTTTAACATGACATGAAGGGAGTAATCTACCATGTAAAACATAATTACAATAAAACAAATTGAATTTTATTATTTTTTATTAGTTTTGACTTTTTTATTATTTATTGAGTAGAATTTAAATGTTTACACTAGAACATCTCCACCATACTTGGCTCTATATTACTTTTAACCTATTATAATTATTTTTTAACTCAACCCGCATATAATATCCTCTTCCTAAAACCAATGTTAAATATTTATGCTTGACTTCTAACACATAATGAGGTGAGGGTGTCCAAAAAAACAATTAAATGATTTTATGTTTTTCTTAAAATTTTATAAATTAAATTTAGTCTAAATAAATTTTATAAATTGTTGGATGAATTATATGAAGCAATTTACATCACTAAGTTGGTTCTTTGTTCAACCTATCATTAAATTAGAATGACAGAATGAAGATAGAAGACATTTTGAAAACAACATTAAGAACTCATGAAGATCATTAAGAATTTTTGGTCATATCTTTTTGAATTACTAATGTACCTTCCACATTACAAGGTTTGATGAATTGTACAAGTCTTGGAAAGGTCATGTTCAACAACTTGAAAGGGTACTCAAACTATTGGAGGAGAAACAATTCCCACTGTTTCTTTGGGTTACACAATGTGGAATATTAGATGATATTGTATCTCATGAGGGCATTAATGTAGACCTTAACAAAATTAATGCCAACAAGAAATGGAAAATCCCCACAACCTTAAGTCTCCTTTGATGATTTCTCAAGTTGATAGGGTGTTATCACGAGTATTTTAAGATTTTTGGGAATATAGCATCACCCCTAACAACATTATTGACTAAATATGCATTTTCTTGGACTCCAAAAAAAACAAAGACCTTTGAACATGTTATAGAGGAAATGCATCTAACTCTAGTCTTAGTTATGCCACGCTTCACAAAAACCTTTATTGTTGAACGTGATGCCTTAGAAAATGGCATTGGTGTTGTTTTAATGCAATAAGGAAGAATGATTTCTTTCGAAATTCATCTAATTAAGGAAATTATTTACACAAGCCCATTTATGCGATGGAAAGTTTGGCAATACTACATGCCCTTAAAAATGGTGTTAAAATATGTTGTCATTCATGACAATGACAAATATTGTTGGTACAGACAAGCAAAGGAAACTGTAAATGTCTTAGTAAATGTGTTGTCATTGATGGAAAAGGTAAAGGCAAAGGTAATGAGAAAGATGGCAAAGGAAAAAGAAGCAAATATGGAAAAATAAAAAAGCCAGAAAGGTGGCAAAGGCAAAGCGTGGACATTGCAAAGAATTGGTGATGATGTTGTCATTATCAATAGATAGTGCAGATGTCAAAGAATGAAATGACGTGAATGCAAGAGGAACTAAAGATTAGTGAGGAAGTTAGAAGGTATAGAGAATCTCGAGCGAGATATTGTGTAAAATATCATCTAAGATGTTGGTGGAACCCATAGAGATGGGAAGAGATTTGAAAGATCTTTCTAGTGGTATGCAGAAGTTTGAAAGCGACATCTTTTTTTTTTGAGATAGAGTGAGTGAAAGTTGAGTACCCCAAGTCAAACTAGGAGAGTTATAAAAGGTTGGAAACCAATTTTGCACATAGGAAGGTTTCGAAAAATAGCCAAACCCACTGGAAAAGTTAGTAGAGTAGCTAAAAGGTGGACCAAGTATATATCATATGTACACTAAAGTAGCGAGAACGCTTTCCATTTTCTCTTGGTGGAGCCCACTCATGAGCACCACTATTGCATAAAGGATGCTGCAACTCCTAAGGCTACTGACTTTACTTCATCAACTTAAGTTTCATACAAACTTGGAGGTGACAATGTTGTAAGCACAAATAGATGTAATCGGTCTACTATTGTGACTATTTAGATGGGGCGATAGACCACTAGGGCTTCTCAAACCAACCTTATATTGAATAGAAGAAGTCTTACCAACTCAAGAGTGGAAATTTACCATAAATGAGAGAAAAGAAATGCTACCTAATTGCAAGAGTGAAAGACTAAAAAAAATGCTTACAAAGTAACATGAAATCCTTTATCTACTTGTTAACAAACTTTGCTTGCAAAACAACCCTAACCCTACTTGTCACATGTGAGGTTTTCACTAATATAAGCATGAAATTTGACCTAGAGAGAACTAACTATTGTGTGCATGTCTAAATATAAAAGAACTCCTTTTTTTAATCTTTTTGCTGTATAAATGTAAATGTTAATCGTTCCTTATTCTTTCGAATGGAAGACAAGTGTGGAGGAATAGAGGTATAATGGTTTTGATGGCTTGGTGGTAAAGGAGGGGCCTAATCCTAGCTTGAGTGATGATTTTTCTCAATCTGGACTCAAGAGAAGCTCCCACACTATTTCCAACACGATGTCAACACGGTGTACTAGTTCTCCTACGCGATCCCTTGTTTTATTGCAGGAATAGGCCGAAAGCTTAGGAAGTGGTATAGAATGTTGAATGTGGCTTGGGAAAGGTGAATAAGCAAGGAATAAGGCATGCAAGTGGTAGACACTACTGAGAACTCAAGCAGAGGATTCAAGATGGTTTGATTTTCTCAATGGAAATGGCAATTTTTCCTTATAAAACAAGAATTAAAATTGAGAGCTTGGTGAATTTTCAGAACATCGGTGTATATGGCTTGGATGAGGCTAATGAGATGAGGTTTCCGTGCAATGTAGAAGCTCCTACAACAACACACATATTTTTTTTCATTTGTACATAAATTCATCTATAAAGAGGAAGGGTTTATTCAACAGAAGAAAACATAGTTACCATTTATTTTCTAAGTTCATGAATTGAAGTGCTTGAAATAAATACAAAAGCGTTGTGAAATGAGTATAAAACTTAAGGGATTACAAATGCTAATTGCAAATTATCCCATGGAAATGAAATATAATGACCTAATTATCAAGAAACCCTAGATTATGCAGAAAATCAAGAATTATGTTTTTTGGGTTGTATGGGAAGTGTTCCTCAAATCATGGTCCTTGAAAGGGAGAAATGAAGTAGAAACCACTCACTGATGTCCTTTCTATAATATATTCTTGTCACTGCGATGCTACTCTTAGAACTATTCACAAATGGAAGCAAAGTAATTAACCCTACCAATACTTGCAAATTAAGAACACGAGAATGAGTTCAGTAGCTAACTATGTGTATAATCTAAGCATACATCTACAGAAAGAGGAACCTTTGCTACTAGGGTTGGGCCCTAACCCAAGATATTCAGCCCTCTGAGTCAACTCAGTGCTGGATCAAGGGAATTCTTATCATTTTCATTAAAATATCAAAAAATACACAAGAGTGCTCAATTACAATGCTTCAACTCGGAAATGTTTCTTAGCTATCTTGAACAAAAAATTCAAATCCTAACGAGACTCTAGGCTTCTTTATTTATACAACTAAAATTACCAACAAATTCCTTAAATTTAGGGAGGCTTGGCTACCAATCTCGAGATCAATAGGTCTTCAACTCTCGCTCACTTAGCTGCAAATGATTCTCATGACTCAATTGTTTGCAACTTCGAGCTAATGAAATTTGTTTGAGGAATATTCGAGTGAGTGAAGAGTTAAGGATGGAGATCCTATCTCCTAGAATCCCTCTTACTTGTCTCATTCGAGTAGCTACACTCTAGTTAGCCAAAATGTTCTCCAAAAAATGTAATCAATGCACATTATACCACTAGACATGACATCTCATCTTTACTCTTGTGATTAAGCAAACTATAATTAAAACATGTAAAGGATTATGAGAAAAATTTATTTTAGTAAGCTAGATGTGCATTAAGGTCCATATAATTTACCCATTGATGAGCCTCATCATCACCCCCTAATGAAAATGTTGCTTGTCCGCTGAGCAACTCAATCTATGTCCATGCCTTTCATTGCTTTGCTCGCCTCCCTCACATTCTAGGATTCTTTTGTATTCTCCTCCTCTTGTGGATAAAATCTTGTATTCTTCTCTATCTCCTCGCACTAATTTCTTTCTTCTTCTTCCTTTCTCACCTCTAACATACCTATAAGAAATGGTGGGCTGGGTTTCAATCCAGTCCAATTGACTTTGATTCTCTGTAATGCTTTCTTATACATTGGGGTTCTTTTTAGTGCATCCCTCATTCTGTAAGGAGAATGATATTCTCTAATCTTTAGGCTATAGGGTAGGTGTTCCATATCCTTTGGCAAGCTTTTCAGCTCTCATCCACTAGCAATATCGTCATGTATTCAAAATGAGTGATTGCTTGTTCTTGTACAACAAGGTATCTTGGTGCAAGATTGGGATCCTTGGCAATGAGGTTGTGGGCATTGATGACATCCATTAAGTTAGGTTGTTCTGCTTTGATGAAAAGGGGTTCTTCTTCTTCTCTTTTCAATACCCTTCTCATTTATGTAGCTTTGAATTCCTCATGATTCATCCAAGTTTCCAAAGACATCAGTTGTAAGTCCCCTAGCTTTGTATTAGGGTCCCACATATTTAAATCTATTAGAGTCAAATTGTGTTGGGAGAATTCATATGTATTTTCTCTATCCTTCACAGTGCTTTGGTCACATAGGTCAACGAATTGCCTATAGTCTTGGAAAGGCATAGTTCATATTTGGGCTAGGATTTTTTTTTAAACTACAACCATTGTTCTTTCAAGCATAAGGCATATGGTTTTGTTGGCATCCTTCCCTAAATTGCCTCCATGGATAGAATTTTCATATTTTCCAATTGGCCTTCTTTTTTCTCTAGCTACTTTCTTAGCCATGTGTTCTCCACCTCTACTTAAGATTTCACCATTTTTTCCCTATCTCTTATGCTACTTAATTCTCTTCCCATTTCTTGCAGCTTATCTTCCATGTGGCCTAAATAATCGAACCCCTTTGATTTATAAATTTGGATCCATCGATGTGCCCTTTCTCTCTCTTTTTAAAGTTAGAAGAATAGAGGAATATAATTGTTTTGTGGGATCACCCTACCCGCTTCAATGAATGTGTAGTAGGAGCTGAGGTTTGGTTGTGGGCTAGGCTCCTTGAGCTCCTAGGAATCTCCCTCTATTGTTTGTTGAGTAAACTTTGCCTCTTTTCCTTACCTATGCCCTTGCATCCTTTCGTGACCTTTTTTCTCTGTTTCTTGTAGATTTGATAGGCTTTCTTGTAGGACTATTTTTGCTTCCTGTAGTTCTATCTATGTTTCCTGTAAGAGACCTTGCCCTCTTTGTGAAGGGGTCAAATGTTGTTTAACTTGTTTTGTTGAGGCTGACCTCATGACAAGTCTCCTAACATAGCTGATTGGTGCCTAGGAGAAGCTTGTTTTGATGCTTCTTCTTTGTCCTTCTTCTCTAGAGGGACTACCTCATCTTGTTATTTTAGTGAATCCTCTATGATAATAGAAATCTTGGTAGGGGTTTGAGGTCTACCTTGTTTTATCTGAGTTCTCTTCCATGCTATGAAGTAAAGCGGTGTTTTCCTTTGTCTCTTTCGCTTTGATTTGAAAGGTGTATTTAGGGTAGTTAAAGTAGCTATTACCTCCTTCTCTATAGCCTTTGGAGACACCCATGGTGATTCCTCTTCTTCCCTGCTCTATTTTTCAAAATTTTGTTCATCCTTCTCTACTTCTTCCTTTGTCTCATATATTTTTGCCTCCTCTTTTTCATGCTCTTTTTATTCTTCTCCCTCACTAGAAGAAGGCCTTTTGTCGTACTCACTGGCTTGAAGATTCATCTTGTTCATTCATGTCGTCAAATGTTGACCATGTAATAGGGATTCTCAACTTGTTTAGAGCATCTTCTTGGATGCGTTTGATCAACCCATGATGTGCTAACTGTTGATGTTTCCCTTTGCATACCTTGATGCTCATGTTTATTATTGATTGTAACAAAAAGTAAGACACACTAAGTCTGTTATGTGGAGGTGTGTCCCCTCCAAGTATTAGCTCATGGAGGACTCTGAAATGGTAGCCATACACTACATTGTATCTACCTTCTCTAGAAATATACTTGATGATGTGAAAAATTACTTCATTCCAAGGATATGGAATTCTTTCCCTTCTAAACCCATTTGTTTCTTCAATTGGTTCTTCTCCTTCCAATAAAAATCCCTTCTTGGAAAGAGTGTTTTTAGTTTTGTCCTATTTTCTCCACTGTAATCCTAGGGGGAGTGTAGTTATCTTGCTAATACTCTCACGCGAAATTGTTACTGACAAACACCTCACTACAGCAGTGGCACTCGCTCTAGCTGGGGGTATGAGTGACATTGCAAATTCCCTAGCCACATCATCATTGTATCCCCTCAAAAGCGGAAAGAACCCCATGCATTGATGCATTGTAAATACTTCTAACGTAGGAGGATGTTGGTGTGTTCTCATTGTGTTTGTGGGCTCTCTTTTGTTGAAACCCCTCGTCATATTTTTCTAGCAATTTTTTATCTGAATGAGGTTTGGGTGGCTATAGTTTAAGAACTTTTGTAGGTGATGATGGTTCGACATTAACCCTTCATTAACTTTCATATAAATCTTTCTATCGCTATGTGTACTGCAAATCCTTAAAATAAATGAGGATTTCTTCCCTTTTTCTCTCCCTACAAATGAAAAACACAGAAGGTATTGCACCTACCTTCCTATTCTATGCTCTGGTCATGAGAATTCTTGAATTGATGGCCCTCGGTGTCCACTTCCAACATCGTGTGATAATTCTCCCTATATCCTATAGATTTCTTGTAGTTTCCTGTAGGTGTTCACTGTTTCCTCTAGGTGGTTACCTTTGGAAAGCGGAGAGTAACTTCTTCCTTTGATCACACCTCGAGGTTACGTCCAGGTTCAAATTTTTGAAATAAACAATACTTCACATGGGATTCAGTGATTATTACTATTTGTGGAGGATTTTGTTGAGTGAAGTGCTGTGTCAGGCCAAGCAGTAACTCCACAAATTAGACAACTGATTCATATCTTATTCCATAGGTAGGTAATTGTTATATACAATAGGAGTGATTGTTTATTTCATCTCCCGATGACTTTTCACATTCCTAATTTATTTATTTACACAAAATTCCCCCAATAATGAATATTAGGTGTCAACATTCCCCCCCTTAATCTGAAGAGATGTTGGTGAGTCCAAGCATCACTCTGAATTGTTCAAGCTTTTCCCTTCCAAGTGCTTTGGTGAAGATGTCTGAAATTTCCTCATTTGTGGAACAATGAGGGAAATGGATTGTTTTTGCCTCAATATGATGTCGAATTAGATGATATTTAGTATTTATATGCTTTGTTCGATCATGGAACTTTGGGTTCTTGGCCAATTTTATTGCAGAGGTGTTGTCAATCATGAGTGGAGTTGATTGTACTTGTTTTACCTGCAAATCTTCAAGAATTTTCATGAGCCACATAATTTATTTTGTTGCTTCAGCTGCTGCCATGTATTCTGCTTCTGTTGTGGAATCTGCTAGAACTGATTGTTTGCATGATCTTCAGGAGATAGATCCTAATCCAAGACTCATAGCATATCCTGAAGTAGATACTCGAGTTTCCTTGTCTCTATCGAAATCTGAATCAGAGTATCTGATCAATCTGAAGTCGTCCACCTGTGTGTACTTGATTCCATAGTCTTGAGTTCCCTTCAAGTACTTTAGGACTGTTTTTGTAGCAGACCAATGTCTGTCACAAGGCTTTTGCATAAACCTGGTGAGGATTCCAACAACAAATGAAATGTGTGATCTGGTAGTAGTAAGGTAGTTGAGGCTTCCTACAAGTTGTCTATACTTTGTTGCATTCTCAAATTCCTTTCCTTCAATAGATGTGAGCTTTAAGTTTTGTTCCATTGGAGTGGTAAGAGGGTTGCACTCTGTCATGCCAAATCTGTTTAACAAATCTCCAATGTATTTCTTTTGAGAAATAAATATGGACTTTGGATGTTGGGTTACTTCAATTGCAAGATAGTAATGAACATAGCCCAAATCAGTCATTTCAAAACTTTTCCCCAATTCCTTCTTTATGGATGCAATGTAGCTTTCATTGTTCCCTGTCATTAAAAGATCATCTACATATACTACAAGCTATACAACTGTTTTGCCAACTTTCTTGACAAATAAAGTTGCATCATCAACATCAAAATGATTGAAGTTGAGTTTCAGAAGATGCTCAGTTAGTTTTTCATACCAGGCTCGCGGTGCTTGTTTGAGGCCATACAAGGACTTCACAAGTTTGCATACTTTATGTTCATGTCCTTTCACAGCAAATCCTTCAGGCTGGGACATAAAAACATTCTCTTTTAGATCTCCATTCAAGAAGGCAGGTTTTACATCCATTTGATGGACTTTCCAACCGTTCTGAGCTACTAGTGCAAAGAGTGTTTGGATGGTGGCCCATTTCGCTATGGGGTAAAAGGTTTCCTCATAATCGACCCCTTCCTTCTGTGCAAAACCTTTTGCCACAAGCCTAGCTTTGTGCTTGTCAAGTGAGCCATCATCTTTGTACTTGTTCTTGTAGACCCACTTGCAGCCAATAGGTTTGGTTCCAAATGGAGGATCAACCAGCTTCCAAGTGTCGTTATTTATGAGGGCATCATACTCCTTTTGAATCGCTTCTTTCCATTCATCATGAGAAGCAACTTCTTTAAAGGAAGTTGGTTCAAAATCTGTAGACAAGTTCAATTCAAAATCATAAGAAACATCCATATCAACA
>APFE030501046.1:0-21808 GCA_000404065.3 Pinus taeda | reverse complement strand
ATTCTTTTCCATTATCAGTGCAAATAGAACCAATATGAGATTGTGCATCATTTTCAATCCATTTATGAAAATTCTTGAATGTTAGGAAAGCATCAGATTTGTTCTTCAATAAATAAACCCAACACGTTCTGGTGTAGTCATCAATAAATGTCATGATATATTATTTCCATTTGCAGAAGGAACAGGCATTGGACCACATAAATCTGAATGAATGAGTTCAAGTTTCCTATGTGCTCTTGAATGTGAATCATGAAAATACTGTTTGCTATGCTTTCCTATAATGCAAGCATCACATTTCTTAAGTTTTCTAGGAATTGTAGGCAAACCAACAACACCATTTTTTTTCAATAAGCGGAGACTGTCATAGTTCAAGTGTCCAAATCTAGCATGCCATAATAAACTTGATGGAATTGTACCTTCTTCTTGATGAGAATTGTATGAGAAATGTTGTGCATGAGTAGATGTTCCTTGCAGTTTGAGAAGCCTTTCTTCTACTATTCCCCTCATGACAAGTGAGTAATGAGATGCTTTTCTTACCTCAAGCTTTCCATCAAACATATGAATGGAGTTACCTTGCTAGCGAATGTGGACCAAGGAAAGCAAGTTTCTCTTGAGCTGTGGGAGATATAGAACATGATTCAAAGGAAAGCCTCGAAGACCGGGCAGTTTAAGCCTGATTGTGCCAAGCCCTGATGGCTTGATTTTTGACTGATCTGCAAAGTATACTGCTCCATCAACATTGTTAGTGAAATCTTCAAAAAGATATTTTTTATGAGTCATGTGACAGGTTGCTCCTGAATCAAGAAACCAATCATTTTTCTAGGAAGCAAATGAAGCATTAAACAAATCTTCATTTACTCCAATGTTACATTGTGCCTCAACATAGTGAGCGGATTCAGGTGCTTTACCTTTGTCTGTATCATCAGTTTTACCTTTCGGTTGGTTTATTTTCTGCTCAATTTTGTCCCATGGTAGCTTGCATGTGGATGCATCATGTGATCCATTTATTTTGCAACGAATACAGTGTAAATCTACCTTTTCTCCTTGAGAATGTTTGCCCCCCCTACCTCTGAAATATCTTCCTCTTCCTCTTCGTCCACATTGTGGAGCGATAAAAAGGTGTCTTTGTAACTCCTAATTACCTCACATTAATTGTCAACCCAGGGACGACTTTTTATTTCAAGAGTGTACTCAGTTTGAGGCAGCTATTTACTCAAGAGTAATGTTTTGCACTATAGTGCTTAAAATCCAAAAGTAAATGAAAGCTCGAAACAAAATCTAATTGGAATAGAAAGAAACTGAAATGTTCTAAACTAAATCATTCACTCAAACAACCATCAATCGGGGATACAGTAGCAATAACTCATTCCTCTGGAAATTGATGGAATTAAAATCAAACTAGAACAAGACAATCAATGTGGGAACGAGGAAGCAATAACCAATGTTCTCTACAGTTGACAGTCCTGCTTTAAAGCAATTAAAAGGAAATTGAAATTGAATTGAAGCTCCTATTGACAATAAACTAGGAAGAATCTTTAAAAGAAAACTCTTGCAATTAATCAACATAAATGAACAACAAAGTAAATGGATAGCAAACTGGAATTAAATGAATCGAATAACCAATCCTATTGAACAACAATCTCTAATGAATATCAATCAAACAGAAGAGCAAATGGAATGAAACCATAATTGAAATAGAACAACAAAGCTTTATGTTTGAAATGAGCAGCATAAAAATATACATTGTGAAGGATAATAATCTATGTTATGATGGAAAAGAACAGCCACACGATTCAATCTCAACTTGTGCAATAAAACAATCTCATAAAATATTATAACACCTCGCTGCAAAAACATGAAACTGTAAGGCAATACGATTCAAAGAAATAGGAACTAAATCAAATTATCACACGAGAGAAATTGGAAAGATATAATACAACAGAAGGATACTCCATCAGAGGCTGGGCCCTGAGCCGCCAGCTGATGCTGCTAGGCTACTTCAAATCAGGAGAATGTGCAACAACCCTTTTATTTATTCATCCTCAAATTGTCAAATCATTACAACAGCAAAAGCTTGGAAGATTACAATGGAAATGCAACAATCCCTATCGTATCATGAATAATCCACCATCATTCTTGAATCTCTAGTTCTAAATCCTTAATTCTCCATCATTTTCCATCCTTTTTCCCCCTTTCGAAGTCATCTCCCTCTCTGATCTTTGTTCTGATTTAAATACAAAGAGAGAAGAGAGTGGTTACAACTATGATAATTAAAATATGATCATTATTACAAAATTTGATTGTTTCCATCCAATTGATCAACAAGAAGATATATTTCCATTCATCTCTCAACAAGAGCAAGATGAATTTGGCTTTGCAGCTGAGATTTGGAGGACAGCTGTAACAACAAATCTAAGAAAATCGTGCTCAAAGAACCCTGCATTTCACTCAGTACAAGCCGAATTTTGGAAAACCATTCTTTTGTAAAGTTAATTGGATCCGTTCTGAACAAAACCCATGTTCCAAATTTTTGAGATTCTTCTCCATTTGCTTAGAATCTCAACCACAAAACTATCACTCCTTATTCCAGCACATTTCTGAGTTGGCACTTTTAATGATCAAATCTTCAATGTGGAATTACCTTGGAGGCTAAAAATGGCGAATAATGTTATAGCCAATTTATTAAAACTATCATTGATAAAATAATTCATAATCATCAATTTATTAGAAAGAAAGGAGAATAAATAATATTCATTCATAAGAGCATAAATCATTATAAAATAGAATTTAAATGATAAATTATAACAAATGATATAATAGAGAAGAGTAAAACTGGATGAAATAAGTGCTACAAAGTGGTCATATTCACGGCCCAACACACCCCCACACCGAATATATTGCATGTCCTCATGCAACAAAAACTGAATATGTTGCATGTCCTCATGCAACCCAAAGACAAAACCCATGTGTTAACCAAGCAATAAAATTTGTTCCTCTCAGCTCATAAAATGGATAGAACAAATGAATTCTTCCTCAATTAATGAATATTCAATTTTAACAATCTTGATGAAGGCATAACAATTAAGTTGCAGCAAAATATGATATAAATAACATCAACCTTCATTAACCATTTTCCCAAAAACTACAAACCATATTTTGTTGAAATGTTGCAAGTAGATTTGTAATATATGAATGCCTCTATGATCCAAAAATCAGATCGTTTTGATGCACGGATCATGAGATATAAACAAAATGGTTGTAGGTGAGAGTGCATGATTTCTGAAATTTATGAACCAATTTAACTTGAAATGATCTGGGTTTGTGTATTTTAATGATACCTCTATGTTTTCTGGAAATCAAAAGAAATTAGTTCATAGTTTTAAAAGTATTATGGAAATAAATTTATGCATTGTGTAAAAATGAAATTGTAATCCTTAAATGAGAAATAAAGTAGAAAACATCCATCATGCGTAGCAATTCCTCCCCCTCTCTGAAGAATTAGCATGCCCTCATGCAATGCTAGAAAAGAAATAGAGGTGGTTGCGACCAGCTGTGGAATGTTATGCTTGGTGTAAAACAACATGGAATAAGGGAGGTGTTGAGAATGAATAAATATAGCAATGGATAATAAAGAACATGAAGAACATAGTTATAAGAAAGAAATGAATGAAAGCAACGCTTTTCTAAATGGAAAGATAATATGCCGCTGAAAAATGGGAAGTGGTAAAGATGTGGAATGAATGATGATAAATAATGCTCAAAATGGATTTTCATGAAATTCTCCTAAATTCGTAATAAATCAGAAAATTATGATATTTTACCTCAAGTTTTACCTCCAAAAGAAAAGTGTGGAATGACATATATGTATTGGCAGTTGATGAAGCTGATGTAGGCAAAGTTGGTGCTGAAAGTGATGCAAAAGGTGGAATCCAGGTAAGCACATAATGTCTGAAGAATTGTTCGTATTCGCAAGTTGCGCGAGCCGCTTCTGTCAGTTGCAATAGTGTGGTCATGCTATGAATAGAATTTCCCTTGCATACTTGTTGTTCTCGTATAAACAAATCACACTTGTGCATACAATGTTCTTGAATCCATAGTGTTAGTTTTGAAGAGCAACAGATAAGATGCATGCAAAAAGTTCAATAAAAAAAACGTTTGTCTACATGCTATATTGATATTTTATCAAATCAACAAGTTATGGTAGAGTGCAGTAATCATATCGCATGCTAACCCATAATGCATACATTCCCCTCGCCAATTGGAAAAGATATTCCATGACCATAAATCATATGAAAGGTGGTTCTGCTGATGGCAAGGCAAGGGAATGAACAATACAACATTAGAGTACACAAATCAATGATAGGACGATGAGAGTTATGGTTATAATGAGAGCAGAGTGTACAAAGATAGTTATGAATAAAAGATAGGACGCTTTGGATTGATGATAAGTTATGAAAAAAGAAAAAGAATGAAAATATGTGAAAAAGATGCTTTGTTGACTGTATTCTAGCTGAAAAATGATGTGAGTGATCATAAAAGAATTTATCATGCATAAAGGTTCAAAATAGGGATAAAAATTAAGGAAATAACTTCTCTAATAAAAATAAAAAATAAGAAAAGGGTATTATAGTAATAATTAACGATAAGATATAACTTCAATACCATAAGCAGAGCCTCTGCTGCCAGTAGGCGTCCATAGCCTCGGCATGGTTTCTTTTTAACCCATATGAGCTAGAATCCTCAATTTATAACTAGAGAGTTCTAGTGATGTTTTACATAGGAGATCAGTGTTCTGGTGTGGTAACCAAATAACCACACTGCCATTCACTGGGATGTAGCAAAAGTGATAAGGCCAGCTCGTGATGAGACCTCCTGTTCCAAGCAATAATTTGGCTATCCAATGGATCATAACCCTGGTGTGGTGGCCATAATGGGAATGTCACTTTGTTACAACCTTATGAACATGGTAGGCTAGCTCGTAATGAGACCCCCTATCCTCCATCTGCGAACAGATTTTGTTGTTATTACATATTTTTATGATAAAAAGAGGGAGGCTCAATACTCCTTAAGAGCAAGGATGGCGGAAAAAGTTGAACATGTCAATAGAAAAAAATATACCCATAATCTCATTTATTACAGACAAAGTAGATTATAACTAGGAAGGGTGGAACCAGCATGGTATTAAGATGATCAATCAATATGATGTTCAACAGAAAACAATGCAGTAAAGTAGTATATAAATAATTGTGTCCTTTTTGAAAAGAATCTATTATCAAGGAAATGTCATGTTAAAGATCATAACTTGAATGATAATAACTCGCTTCAAAAGAATCCATAATTCTTGTCCTCATAAAAGTAGTGTACTTCATGCCATGAAAGAGAATCAGGAAAATGTGGTTGAGATGAACTAGGAATAATCCCACAAGAGAAAGGAAGGGTTGCTCTAAAAAATACTCCCAAAGTGTTGCTTTTTTGAAGGAACAACAAAAACACTCAAAAAGAAAGTGGTGTTTTGTGTAGGGAACAACAAAGAAAATACATACCAAAAAACAAAAATACACACAAAAAAGTGTGAAAATGTAAATGCCGTTCCTTTGGAAAAAAGAACAGCAAAAACTAAAAATTTCGTTCCTTTAGAAAATGAACAAAAAATGCAAGTGTCGTTCCTTTGGAAAAGGAACAGCAAAAACCAAAAGCGTCGTTCCTTTGGAAAATGAACAACAAAAATGCAAGTGCTGTTTCTTTGGAAAAGGAACAACAAAAATGAAAATTGTCGACGTGCTATTCTTTTCGAAAAGGAACAACAAAACGTGAAAGTGCAGAAGTGATGTTCCATTCGAAAAGGAATAGCAAAAAGTGAAAGTGCAGAAGTGTTGTTCCATTCGGAAAGGAACAACAAAACGTGAAAGTGCAAAAATGTTATTCCATTTCGAAAAAGAACAAAAAAACGTGAAAGTGCAGAAGTGTTGTTCCATTCGAAAATGAACAGCAAAACGTGAAAGTGCAGAAGTGTTGTTCCATTCGAAAAGGAACAACAAAACGTGAAAGTGCAGAAGTGTTGTTCCATTTCAAAAAGGAACAACAAAACGTGAAAGTGAAGAAGTGTTGTTCCATTCGAAAAGGAACAACAAAATGTAAAAGTGTAGAAGTGTTGTTCCATTTCGAAAAGGAACAACAAAACGTGAAAGTGCAGAAGTGTTGTTCCATTTCGAAAAGGAACAACAAAATGTGAAAGTGCAGAAGTGTTGTTCCATTTCGAAAAGGAACAACAGTTGTTCTATTCGAAAAGGAACAACAAAATGAACCGTGAAAAAGGAACATGAAAATGAACGGCGGACCCAAAAGGTGCTATCCCTTTGAAAAAGGAACAACAAGAACGACAAAATGCACATAAATGATGTCCCTTCAGAAAAGGAACAGCAAAATGCACAATCATAAAATGCAAGCACGCAAAGAATAAATTAGCTAGTCACTGCATTGATGCTGAGGATGGGTTACAGTTTGAATGAAGCAATACCCGAAACAAAAAATATAAGAGAAATCAGAAAAGAAACAACAAAAGACAGTATGTAAATAAATAAATTAAGTTACGACAGCTATGATATTATGTAAAAAAAATGATCTCTTTGAAAAATGTTTTGGCAGCAAAGACATGACATGAATCTTCAAATGGAAATCAATTCTTCATTTGTTCTATTATGAATCCATTGGGTAATGAGTTGGATGAAACTCCCTTTGTTTCATAAAATTTCTTTCAAAAATCACTCGTCCATAAATTGACCTTCTTTATTTTCCCAAGACCTACAAAAAAACGAGTGTCTACCTGCAATAAAACATTAAATCATGGAGAAAGGGAGGTGATTGGGCTCCCCTAATCCAAGAATTATGCAAAAAACAACAAGTAGTTACTCTGTATAACAAATCCATTGAGAAAATAACAAAGCAAAATTTAGCTGTCACTTGCGAGAGAGCAGTGGCCAATCATGCTAACCTGCAGTGTTTTAATCACAACCTCTTTGTTTTTCGTTGAAATTGAGTGATTCCAAAGCAAAATGAGAGCTAATTCAAATTTTATCTCCATTAGCAATAGGTTTTAAAAATTCAATGATATCATATGTCAATTTTAGTTAGAACAACCTGCATAACATAGTCATTTTCGATTACCAAGCTTAGACCAACAGTTGATATTTCAAGCATAAATTTTCGTTTGATGTCGAATGATTCAAATTGGAAATGAAAGTAGATTCATTTATTTATCTCCAATAGAAACAAGTTTTGAAGAAAAGAAGAATTGATAGGTCAAATACTGTAAGGAACAACCAGAAAAACATAGTTTTAAGGGTGCGTATTTACGATAGATAGTGAGTATTGTGATCATAACATCCCAATACGATATAAAAAATGAGTGATTCCAATTGCATTGTAAACTATATTCATAGGGGAATATAACATAGTAACATTTTTTAAAAATTCAAACATTTAGGCCTCCAAAAACTGACTGTCCCAACTCTGTTCCTGAGCTACCCGCTAAACATCCGGTCAATGTTTTGGTTCTAACTTTTTTATTTGAAATCCAAATTGAGTGATTCAAATTGGGTTAGAAAGTATACATCAAGGGCTACTTAGGTTAGAAACAGGTTTTAAAAATATTCACTTTTGGTCCCTCAAAACATGACTGTCCCGACTGTTTTCCCAGAAATTTCATCAAGCCCGCAAGCCAAAAAATGATATTCAAGCATTTTTTCAAATTGGTGATAAAAATGAAAATGAGTGTTTGTAGAATTGTTATTTGCAATATAATTCATCTACATACAGAAATGAATTAAAAATATTATCACCAATGTTGATTTGCATAGCATATTGCAACAAAAAACAACTAGTTTTACATAAAAAACAAAATGCATTTATTTATTCTCTTATTTATTTTATTTTCTACACTAACCTATTTTGATTTGAAAAATGAATATGACTGCGTATATGAGTACTTCCAGTGGAGCCATTTTCGAAACAAGACTTCATGTATGCACATACCCAAATTTGAAAAATGCATATTAATGAATATTAGGGTATGAGAAGCCAACTTCCCTTGAAAAGATGGTGTCAAAAATTGTTGAAGTATGGAGTGATGCTTCAAAAAAATGATGGAGTGAAACGAGTCTTCAATGTATCCGTTACTTTCTTGATTTCTCATATCCATCAGTTCATGAAGTTCTTGAGCTTTTAAAATAGCTTGTTGATGCATACTAAAAGAAACCTCATTTTCTTCCATAGCTTCTATAATTTTTGAATTTGAAACATTCTGAATCTCATTGTAAGTTTTCTCTAATGGCGCATGTGAGATAGAATGGGTGGGAAGGGTGGGTAAATTTGGCAGTTCAACATTGTAAGCATGTTTTACTGGTTTATTGTGGTGAGGGTGTGGAATTAGTTGAGCAGGAAAATGTGTAAGGAATGGAGCATTGTGATGATGGGGTTGGTTGGGTTGAGTGGATAAATTTGATATGCAAGCAGAATGTTGTGGAAGAGCTGGTGGATAATATGGAGAATGTGCTTGTGCTACAAGATGAGGGAGAGTAGTCATGCAATCATAAGGTGAACCATGTCAAACTTGTAGATAAGATTGGTGGTTATATCGAAATTGACATGGCTGCCCTAGAACATGAGTATTCCATAATGGATTATGCAAGTAAGGGAATGGATAAGAAGTGTTTTGAGCCATACCTGTAGGCCATGATTTCCATGGTTTTGACCTTGTTGCAGCTTCCTCTTCTCTTTGATATGCTACTTCCATCCCAGATAAGGAAGACTGAGTATCTAAGAGATGCTCCTTTCGGTCATGAGGGAAAAAAAACTTAATCAAATTCTTGATTCTTTTGAACCTGCAAAGCATCCAATTTTGAACTTAGAGAGCTAATAAAACCAACTTTAAAATTTTCAAATAAATCATTGATTTCGGCTCTTATGTCTCCTATTCTTGTAGCAGATTTGGAAAACAAAGAAAAAACATCTCTAGGATTCTTACCAGCCTTGGAGATTCCTCTTGAATACCTTATGCACAATTCACAAACATCATCATATGACAACTGAAAAAAATCACCTTTTCCTATCAGATTCAATAGTTCTAAAAATTTATCTTTGATTCCTTTAAGAAGGAGTGTTTTTAAGATCTCTTTTTCCAAATGCTTATATTTTGATTTTTGAAGGTTGTAATGAAATCGATCCACATAGTCCTCCACGCTTTCATATTCCCCTTGTATCATATCAAAAATATCTTCATTGGATTTGCAATAGCCCTGGTACTTCTTCAAAAATATGTTCTTCATGTCCTCCCATGTTTGGATGCAGTTCCAATCTAGGCTCATGAACCATCGGAGAGCTGCTCCTTTTAGAGTAAGAGGAAACACTTTCAATCTTTGATCGTTAGTGTAATAATCATATCCTCTACAAAGTATTTCAAACTCAAACAAAAGTGTATGTGGATCTTCATTTGTCAAGCCATGAAAATCTGGTAAAGATGGGGGAATTATGTGCATTTGTGTCACTCCTCCTAGATCTTTGATAGGAAATTCAAAAGTAAAAATGTGAGCCATTTCTTACCATAATAGAAGATGTTCTTCATGTGTTTATTTGAGGCTCCTTCCTCGAATGTTCCTGTGAATTAGTTAGCAAAATGGGTGGTGCGTACATCACCACTTGAGGGCAATCATGAGATTTGTTTTTCAAAATTTCTATTTTTTCTAGTCATTCACACAAAAACGCAAACATCTATTTCTACTCTAACTTCGCTAACAGTCCTGCTGGAAAGCGAGCGGGGGAGCAGGGCTTTTACATGCTCCGTACGCAGGTTCTTACCTTCCGTTTTTAATACCCAATTCTTTCCTAATAGGCACTCATCAGATGCACACTACTCTTTAAAAATGGCTACACTCTCCCCGGCAACGACGCCAAGATGTGGAGCGATAAAAAGGTGTCTTTGTAACTCCTAATTACCTCACATTAATTGTCAACCCAGGGACGACTTTTTATTTCAAGAGTGTACTCAGTTTGAGGCAGCTATTTACTCAAGAGTAATGTTTTGCAGTATAGTGCTTAAAGTCCAAAAGTAAATGAAAGCTGGAAAGAAAATCTAATTGGAACAACAAGAAACTGAAATGTTCTAAAATAAATCATTCACTCAAACAACCATCAATCGAGGATACAGTAGCAATAACTCATTCCTCTAGAAATTGATGCAATTAAAATCAAACTG
Source organism: Pinus taeda (assembly GCA_000404065.3). NCBI lineage: Eukaryota > Viridiplantae > Streptophyta > Pinopsida > Pinales > Pinaceae > Pinus > Pinus taeda. The sequence continues at coordinate 11,559 of APFE030501046.1, read as the reverse complement.
GAACAAGACAATCAATTTGGGAACAAGGAAGCAATAACCAATGTTCTCTACAATTGACAGTGCTTCTTTAAAGCAATTAAAAGGAAATCGAAATTGAACTGGAGTTGTTATTGAAAGTAAACTAGGAAGACTCTTTAAAAGCAAACACTTGCAATTAAACAACATAAATGAACAACAAAGTAAATGGACACCAAACTAGAATTAAAGGAATCGAATAACCAATCCTATTGAACAACAATCTGTAATCAATATCAATCAAACATAAGAGAAAATGGAATGAAACCATAATTGAAATAGAACAGCGAAGCTTTATATTTGAAATGAGCAGCATAACAATATACGTTGAGAAGGATAATAATCTCTGTTATGATGGAAAAGAACAACCACACGATTCAATCTCAACTTGTGCAATAAAACAATTTCATAAAATATTATAACAACTCGCTGCAAAAACATGAAACGGTAAGGAAATACGATTCAAAGAAATAGGAACTAAATCAAACCATCACACAGTGGAAATTCGAAAGATATAATACAACCGCAGCATACTCCACCAGAGGCTAGGTCCTTAGCCGCCAACGGATGCTGCTGGGCTACTTCAGATCAGGAGAATGTACAACAACCATCTAATTTATTCATCCTCAAATTGTGAAATCATTACAACCGCAAAAGCTTTAAAGATTACAATGGCAATGCAACAATCCCTATCCTATCATGAATAATCCACCATCATTCTTGAATCTCTAGTTCTAAATCCTTAATTCTCCATCATTTTCCATCCTTTTTCCCCCTCTTGATGTCATCCCCCTCTCTGATCTCTGTTCCGATTTAAATACAAAGAGGGCAGAGAGTGGTTACAACTGTGATAATTACAATATGATCATTATTACAAAATTGGATTATTTCCAGCCAATTGATCAACAAGAAGATATATTTCCATTCATCTCTCAACAAGAGCAAGACGAATTTGGCTTTGCAGCTGAGATTTGGAGGACGGCCGCAACAACAAATCTAAGAAAATCGTGCTCAAAGAACCCTTCGTTTCTCTCAGTACAAGCCGAATTTGGGCATACCGTTCTTTGATAAAGTTAATTGGCTCCGTTCTGGACAAAACCAATGTTCGAGATTTTACAGATTCTTCTCCATTTGGTCAGAATCTCAACCGAAAAACTGAGTTGGCAGTTTTAATGATCAAATCTTCAATCTGGAAATTATCATGGAGGCAAAAAATGGTGAATAATGTTATAACCAATTTATTAAAACTATCATTGATAAAATAATTCATAATCATCAATTTATTAGAAAGAAAGGAGAATAAATAATATTCATTCATAAGAGCATAAATCATTATAAAATAGAATTTAAATGATAAATTATAACAAATGATATAATGGAGAAGAGTAAAAATGGATGAAATAAGTGTTACAAAGTGGTCGTATTCATGACCCAACACATCTCTTCCTCTTGTAGAATCTTGAGCAGGATGTTTTTCTTTATGAGCAAGGCACACAGTCTCTTCAGAAGACTCAGGGGTTGTCTTCTTTTCAAAAGATTTTTCTCTTTCAGAAAACTTTTTCGAAAGAGAGTCAAAGGTCATATCTTTGAGATTTCCATTTGCTTGCAAAGACTCAAGATAATTGGAGTAAGTAGGATAAAGTGCCTTGAGAAAAGCAATAAGAGGGATATCGAGCTCAACCTTAGTGGATTTGATATCATGCATTATAGACATTATTTCAGATGCAAGAGCAAGAGGATCGTTATTTTGCAGTTCAAGAGTGAAGAGTTTAATCATGAGTTGGACGACTTCAAGTGCAGAATGTGAGTCATAGAGTTTTTTCAGCTTTTGTAATGCTTCAAAGGTAGTTGAATATGATGAAATATGGTGACTCACCTCTTTATTTATAGATGTTGCAATTAATGCATAAGCTTTGCTATTCTTGTTTTCCCAAATGACGAGCTCTTTGTCTGAGGTAGGTTGTACTGGGTCACTGTCTCCTTCTCCGACACACAGTCCTTTCCACAACTCATTGAAGATGAGGGTGTGTTGTATCATTCGGGACCAATCAGGATAGTTCTCCTTGCCAGTGATAACTATTCCTACCATAGAGATGATTGAATGCATTCTATAAAAAAAAATACTTCTGCTGATAGAAAAAATACTTCTGTTGATAGAATAATACTTCTGATGGCAAAAAAAAATGTGCTCTTGTGGAGAAAAAAAAAACTTCTGCTGCTAAAAAAATGATTCTGATATGAAAGTGTATTTAAAACCATCCAAAACCTGAGCAGGGATAGAATTCTGCTACGCCATTTATATATCATTGACTATTGAAAGGAATGCTGATAACAATGCTATCACTATCATAAAAATCTTCACCGCATATAACTTTTTAATCCATTATATGCCATGTCCATCATATAAAGGCAATATGGAAAAAAGTAATATGCATTTGAAGTGATATACAGTCATAGTTTAAAATTTTAACACCAAAAAAAGAACGGCCAATGAATATCCACAGGAAAAATACCGCAGCGAAACACTAACCATCAGCTCAAAATCTATTGAAATCACTAGGCAAATTTTATGCAGGTGTGGCAGTGGCCCTAGGATTTCATTTTATGCTCGGCCCTTTCTCTCAAATGACAGTTTTAATACCTCAGCGTTATTCCCGTCCAAGCTGCATTACATCCACTGATTGCTCGGGGCTGGTTGCCTGCTCATGCAATAACACTTCATAAAAACCGAAAAGTTGCCTCTACATTCCAAAAGAACTAGTTTGGAAATCTACAAATAGGAGAACCCGTCCAAGGATTTGAACCGCAGGAAGACTACACAAAATCCGGCAGGTAGACGCTTTGGAACACCACACAGTAACTCAACGCATTCAAATGGATGGTCACTGGTCAAAGAATATGAAACGTTTATGGAGTCTGAGCGTATTCAAATGAACGGGGCACAAAAATCATAAATAGAATATGTCAGGGCAGCACAGGTGTGGCAGACAGAACACAGATATGGCAGACAAAATTATAGAGAGAGCAATGGAGCAGATCAGGAGTTACAAAGACATAAATGCTAAACAGGGAGCTAGCTCTGATACCATATCACGCCATGAAGTAACTCCACAAAACAAACAACTGATTCGTATCTTATTCCATAGGTAGGTCATTGTTATATACAATAGGAGTGATTGTTTAGTTCATCTCCCGATGACTATTCACATTCCTAATTTATTTATTTACACAAAATTCCCCCAATCATGAAGATTAGGTGTCAACATGCTGGATGCCCGGCTACGAATACCTCTTTTTGGACCGTTGGTGCCACTACAACTTCACCATACCACCTTTCCTCGTAATCATCTCCCACTTCTATTCACCATAACTTAACCACTTTTTCGATTCATTCCTTTTTTTCTTGTTTTTTAATGTATCCTTTCCACATGTGCAGTTGACTAACCCTTTACTTCTCATTATCAGACTAAGGTTGGCCATGTTAGCCGACCACCTTTTCCTATAAAATGAACTTCCTAAATATTCATACAGTTTAATCATATGCGTACCTATCAGGGATTATTGGTGAGATGACACACCTATTGCTCATTTCCATTGTTGATGCATGATGGAGAGTGGTGTCAATTTGTTGTTCTTGACCTAGTTGCATATTCTCAGCTGGTTTTTTCTTCGTTACTGATGGTTTGTTTCTTTGATGATGTACAGGTGTTGGATTTTTTTGTTCTTGAACTCTGGAGGAGCTTCCGTATTTGTGTAGTCATTGTGCTGAAAGTGGGTTAGAATTGCTGTGGGCTTGTTTGTGGAGTATGCTACTACGAAATTTCTTATAGGATATCTACATGATGTCTTGTAGTTGCCTTTTTCTTAAATTTCCACATATTTTCTATGCTTTGAAGTTGAATGGGTATTGGAATGAGTGGAATGTGTGGTTATGGAGTGGTAGATGATGTTATTTTCTGTTTCTTTCTTTTTCATATTTTCTAACTCGATTTTTTCTAATGGACATAGGGATGACATGGTCGTGAAGGGTGTTGGTTGAGTTGTGGTGAAGTTAGTGGCTCTTTTCATATTCTAAAACGGAACTGTGTCACCATTTTTACACTAGACTACTCTTCTTGTACTTTTTCAAGACCTCCTGTAATTCCTATAGGAAACTCCTGTAGTAATTACATGAAATGCTATAGAAAACAAAGAATTACTTGGAATTGGAATATGGAGATGAGTATGGATGGAAAAACATGGGGATTATGGAGGAGATGAAATGGATGAAGGAAAACATAGTGTGTTGTGGGGATTTCTTCCCTTGATATCCCGTGCTCATTATCTTCTTGTAAACATGCAAAAATAGAATTGTTATGAGTGGCAAGTGCGAGGTCCTTGCCATTAATTTTGTAAGTTTTTTTCTTTATTTTATTTTCATCTTTCCCTTAGTTTTTGAAAGACAACTAGGTTGCCCCGAAGGAGGTTTTAATCCTTGTTCCCTACCCTAGGTGCCTGGAAAGAGGTTTTCACTCATATATATATATATATATATATATCATATATATATATATATATATATATATATATATATATATATAATTTGTTTCCTTTTAATACCCTTGCGCTGCCTTCAATATGTTTTAAACCCAAAATTTGGACTCAGGTGCCTCATGGAGGTTTTCACTTGGGTTTCTTTAAGTTTTTATTTTTTATTTTTCTAAGAACCTAGTGAGGTGGAAGCCAAGATTCCTTCAATCTGCATCGCTACCTTGTTGATGCTACTGATAAATTCTTGCTCTCATAAGGGATTTTTGTAGTATTTTAACCTATACCCATTGACAAGCAAAGGGATACCTTCTCCATCGATCTTTATTATTTGAACAACACCATTATCATGGCACATTTATATCACATATGATCCAAACCATCTGTTCATTAACTTGCCTTGGAAATATTATTACTCAGAGTCATACAAGAAGGCCCAATCACCTTCTTGAAACAATTTATCCTTTATATTTCTGTCATGCTAGATTTTCCTTTGTACATGAGTCACTTCTGTATGTAGGAGGGCCTGCATCCTAAATTCATATAACCCACTCAGCTGGAGCCATATTTCTTTTTGTGCCCTTGTGACATCTAGATCTAATTGTGTTTCCATCCTTAACGTGTTGTATTCAAATTCAATGGACACAAGGGCTTTCTTCCCATAGACTAGCTTATAAGGAGTGAAGCTAGTGGTGGTCTTCCAAGTAGTATTGTAAGCCTAAGTGGCTTCCACCAATTTGTCTACCAAATCCTTTGTGCTTCTTCTAATCACTTTTGGTCACAATTCTTTCCAATTCTCGCTTGGTGACTTCTACTTTTCCATTAGCCTATGGGTGGTAAGGAGTTGACTTTCTATGGTTTATCTTATGTTGGATTAACATATTCTCAATCATGTGGGATGTAAATTGACTTCCTTGATCAATGGTCATCTATCTAGGGTATCCAAACTTGTAAAACATAGTCTCCCTCAAGAATTCAACCACTTTTTCTTTTGTGGCTACCTTGACAGCTTTGGCTTCAACCCACTTTGTCAATGTACACAATGATGTACTTCTTCTCTCTCGATGGAGGGTCAATGGACCTCATGAAATCCATGCCCCACTTGTTAAATGGTTCGAAAGTCACCTGAGGTTGCAGAGGCATTTCATCCCTAGGGGTAGGTTTCCCCATCTTTTGGCACCTATCACACTGGTTGGTATACCTTTTTACATTTTGGTGGAGAGTGGGCCAGTAATATCCAGCTTGTAGTACCTTCGATGCTGTCCTTTTGGATGCAAATTGACTTCCACAAGCCCCATAATAACAAGCTATAAGGACGTCAAAAGAATCCTCCTCCCTGACACATGTTCTCAGAATTTGATATGGACCCATCTTGAAGAGATTACCACCAATCCAAGTGAATGGGGCACTTTTTCTTATGATTATTTTCTCTTCCTTGGAAGACAAATTTGGAGGTAACTATGTCGATACCAAGTAGTTTTCTATGTCATCAAACAAAGGAGAGAGAACTGAAATGGTGAATAAATTCTCATCCGATAGCTCGTCATCAACCATCCCTTCTTCACCTATAGGCAAAGTCAATATGGATAAAAAATGTGCAACTACATATTGTCTCCCATGCTTATCAATAATATTTAGATCAAATTGTTGTAATAAAAGTAACCATCTAATAATACGAGCATTTACATCAGTTTTGTTCATCAAATATTTAATGGCAACATGGTTGGTATGTACCAGTGTCTGGTAATGAGTAATTTAATGCCTAAATTTATTCAATGAATGGACAACAGGTAGGAGCTCTTTTTCAGTTACTATGTATTTTAACTCGGCTTTGGAAATATTCTTGCTCATGAAGTAAATGGCATAAGGTAGCTTGTCATCTATGTGGCCTACAACTTCTCCTATAGATTTTTGAGAGGCATCAACATGAATGTGAAAAGCAGGAGCCCAATTTGGGCCTCGAAGAATAGGTACAATAGTCAACTTGTCCTTTAGGGTTTCTAGGGACTCTCGACAACTTTCTCGCCATACAAATTTGGATTCTTTGGCAAATAATCCAAATAAGGGCAAGGCTACCATGCTGAAATATTTTATAAATCTCCTATAATATCCAGTTAAACCTAAGATACTTTGACATCCTTCTACTTCTATAGAGTAGTGACCCTTTTTATGATGGATATTTTATTTGGGTCTACTTGCAGTCCTTCCTAGGATAGCGAGTGACCTAAAACAGTCCTGGTAGTCATTAGGAATTCACATTTTTCGAGACTAAGGGATAAGTTCATTTCAATGCATTTGTTCAACACCTTTCCTAGGTTAGAGAGAGCCTCCATGAAATCACACCCATAGGGGGTGAAATAATCCATATAAATTTCTACTGAATCATGGACCAGCTCTGTAAATATGCTCAAGACTACTCTCTAGAAAGTAGTAGGGGCATTGCATAAACCAGAAATAAGGACCATATAAGCAAAAGTACACCAAGGACTGTTGAAGGTGGTTTTATCCTAGTCCTCTAGGTTTTTCTGGATTTGATTATAACCATTGAATCCATCTAGGAAAGAGAAGAACTTCTTTTTGTCCAGAACATCTAATACTAGGTCAATGAAAGGTAAAGGGGAATGGTCCTTCTTTGTTGCTTTGTTTATCTCTTGGTAATCCACACAGATCCTCCACTTTCTACTTTTTTTTGAAACCAAAATGAGAGGAGACACCCACTCATTGTCCGAGATGGGGTAAACGAATCCTGCATCCAACAAATTCTGTAGTTCCTCTTTGACTATACCCTTGAGGGTTGGATTCATTCTCCTCTGGGGTTGATGGACTATCTTTCAACCTTCCTTAATGTAAATGTGGTGAGTACACACCGAAGGGTGTACTCCCTTCATTTCTTTGTAATTCCAAGCAAAGGCATCCAAATTCTCTCTTAGCATGTTACATAACTCCTCTTCTTGGTGTACAAAGGGAGAGGGTTAATTTTCAATGCTCTTTCATGGTTGAATTATATCCTATTTTCATGAGCAGGTTTTGAGTCAGTTGAGAATAGATCAATCCATGGGTCATTTTTGGATTCCTTTTCTACTTCCTCTAGGGACATGGTGTTGGGAGATTGATTTGTTAGGATATTCCGACACATAGGAAATAGTTAAGTTCAACTTGGTCTAGTATAGAGTTAGGCATAGAGTTAGGTAAAGTGTGTTTCTTTACCGTTGTACATTTTGTAACTTACAATCCGACGGTCACGATATGTAGTGATCCGACGGTTCATTCTCTCCTCGGTATTACCGACACTTGATCCGTGGCTTGACACCCGATTGGTCATGAATTCTATTTAAAGCGCATGGAGGGTCATTTGTAGGTTAACCGTGCATGAGAGAAGCTTATGTAAATTTTCATTCTTTTATTAATAAATTGCCTGTAGTAGCCACGTTGGCGCCGGCCGTGGACTGTTTCCCTCTCTGAGGGTTTTAACCACGTCAAAATACTGGTGTATTGATCTGTGATCTGTTTGTGAGCGGTGTCCTTTTGGTGTTCTGTCTGAGGAACTTACCCTGTAAATTCCTACATGGTATCAGAGCTATTTGAGGGCCGCGTCCGTTGGTGATCCAAATCTGAAGCCGGTAGAACTGCATGCGGCTGTCCTTTCCTAGATCTATTGTTTCTGACTGCTTTCGGGCCGAGAGGACTGCTCTGTTGTGTTCGGAGCATCTGTTCCAGTGAGGAACCCCTTTCGTTTCACGCGGAAAGGTTTCCGGTAGCCCTATCTGCGTCATTTTTAAGATCTGGAGGTATACAGTCTTTATTTTCAGTTTACTGTTATTTTCTCTCTGCTTATTTCGGTTTCGGTTTATTTAGTTTTTTTTAACCGGATCTATACCTTTCATTTCTGCGTATGCTCTTTGTCCTGCGACTCTGTGCGATCTGGGCAAATCAGAAACAGAAAGGAAGGATTTTTTCTCATGCGTATGCTCTTTTCCCTGCACCTTAGTGTGATCTTGGAAAATCAGAAACATTGAGAAAAATATTTAGTTTTTCGGCTAAAGCTAACTAAATTTTTTTTTAAATATTTAGTTTTTTGGGTAAATCTAACTTCGAGCCATAAGGTTCGTTTTTCTTGCATGTCCGTGTTGGGTTTTGTGTTTTGTGTTTTGTAGGGAAAAAGAGGTTTCTCAAGGCAAGCACTCAACCCAAAGCCCCCCCCCCTCTCTCTCTCTCTCTCTCTCAATTTTTTTGTATAGATCAATTGGTTCAAAGCTATTTTAAGATAGTAGAGGTCTTGGGTTCAAATCTCCATTTTGTGGGGGCGTTTTTTTTCATTCCCGCACATTCGCGCACTTTGCCGGCGACTTCAACAATTTTTTTCAAAAGCCATAACTTCTTCATCCGGAAGCCTTTTTCAGAGCCGTTTTTTTTAAAACAGCCTAATTTTTCGAGATCTATCCATTGGAACACTTACTTTCAGCATCTTCAGCTTCATTTTTTTTTTCAAAATGGAAAGTCCATGCCAAGTCATTCTTGACAGCACTAACTACTTCCAATGGGCATCCTACATGGAAGATTTACTTAGAAGTAAAGGTCTCTACAGAATAGCCACGGCCAAGAGAAGAAACCAAAAGATGAAGACAAGGTTGCAAAATGGGAAAATAGACAAGATCAAGCACGTGGTTTGATAGGGATGTCTATTTCTCCTGATCTTAGATTCCATATTGCAGAACTTGATACTCCTCATGAAGCATTGGAACAAATCACTAAAGTTTTTGGGGTTAAAAATGAAATTAGAGCCCATCAACTTGAAAATGAGTTGCTACATTGGATCCTAATAATTTTTCTTGCATTGAAGATTTCTTGTCCAAATTCAAGACCCTTAGATATCTCTTGGAAGGTGTTAAGGTTAAGAAAGAAGATAATAACCTTATTTATTCCATCCTTACTAAGTTAGGACCAGCCTACTCTGTATTTGTTTCCACCTTCCATTCTACAAGGGAAGCTTTCATTTGTCAAGGAAAATACTACAAGGCCCCTTCCTTTGACTCTTTTTGTGATTCTTTAATAAGAGAACAAGAAAAACTCTTACTCCTTGGTCTTCTTAATCTTGGAAACTCTTCCAAGAAAGCGTTAGCCGCCTAGCAGCAACCAAATTTAAAGAATCCTAAGAAGTCATATCCTAAAAAGAATGGTCCTAAACCAAACAAGGGTCCTAAGCAAACTCAGTCTCAAAATGAAAGATCATTTCAGCAAAATGATAAGACCAATAAAAACAAATGGAAGAAGACTGATAGACCTTGTAACTTTTGTAATCGAGATGGCCACTTAGAATCTAAATGCTTTAAGAAGATGGAAGCCTTGGAAGCCGCAATGAAGAAACATAACATCTATGTGGAGCATTCTTCTACTTCAACTTCAACTTCATCTTCAGGAATGGCACTTTCTGCATGTCGTTGTCAATCATCTCAGTCTGGTTATGCATTAATGTATCTTCTTCTTCTCATTCTCATGAGTGGCTCATTGATTCTGGAGCCTCTTATCACATGGCCAAAAACAAAGCCATGTTTTCTTCTTTACATGATTGTAACACCAAAAATATATATGTTGGTGATGATAGATCTCTTAATGTTGTAGGGACTGGAACTGTTCATCTAGACAATGGTCATTTTAATGATGTATTATGTGTTTCAACCTTATCCAGCAACCTTCTATCTGTATATCAGATAACTCATTCAGGTGAAGGTAAAATTTTTGAATTTTCACCTCATGATGTTGTAATCAAGGATCTAAGAGATCCTAAACAGATTCTAGCTATTGGTATTGCTGATGATTCCACAAGGTTGTATAAGTTTCACAACTTTGGGTCATCAAATCTTCCCTCAGTATTTGTTGCTCATAATGATGAAGTGAGCAAACTTTGGCATGAGCGATTTGGTCACTTAAACTATCGCTCCCTTCAGCATCTATGTAAAGAAAATATGGTGACAGGTCTTCCTATGGTATCTTGCAGAGATGGTGTTTGTTCCGGATGTGTACTCGGAAAACATCATCGGGACAGTTTTGAAAAACGTGCCTCTTGGCACGCCTCAGCCCCTTTACAGCTTGTGCACAGTGATTTATGTGGTCCACTTCCTGTTGCTTCATTCTCTGGCTGCAAGTATTTCTTAACTTTCATTGATGATTTCTCCAGACGCACTTGGGTATACTTCTTAAAACTCAAGAGCGAAGTATTTAACACATTTTTGGCCTTCAAAGCCTTTGTTGAAAAACAATCTGGACATCAAATTCTTAAGCTAAGAACTGATAATGGTGGAGAATATGTTAAAAACACATTCATCAACTTTTGCACCGAAAATGGAATTCAAATGCAACATACTGTTCCATACACTCCACAACAAAATGGTGTAGCTGAAAGGAAAAATCGCACCTTAAAGGAAATGGCTAATTGTATGCTGCAATCTAAAGGACTCAGTCTTAGTTTTTGGGCCGAAGCAATTAATTGTGCAAATTATATAATAAATCGCACTCCTACTAAGGTTCTAAAGAATATCACTCCAGAAGAAGCTTGGAGTTCCATTAAACCAGATGTAAGTCACTTTCGTATTTTTGGAAGTGAAGCATGGGCCCATATTCCAGATGAAAAGCATAAAGCTTTAGAACCTAAGAGTGAGAAAAGTACTTTTGTTGGATATTCTGAAGATGTAAAAGGTTATAGACTTATTCCATTTAAGTCCAAAAATGTTATCATTAGAAGAGATGTAAAATTTGATGAAAATAAATCGGCCTGCGAGCCTAGTCCGGCGGATGTGCCACCTCTTCCTATCTCTTCTACTTTGAAAACATTTCTTCTTCAGATGATGAAAGTGAGGATGACAATCCTCCCCCACCTTCTCAGGATTCTCAACTTCCAAGATGGGTCCGTACTACTCGGGATGCAGCAGGTGATCTTGCCGGTGATCCTACAGATCAGCGACGTACACGTTCTCAGTTTGAAAGAGCCTCTTCTTTACTGGCACAAGCTCCAGTAAATCA